>SDEE01000704.1:0-25339 GCA_004126415.1 Candolleomyces aberdarensis
TTCACTTGTTTGACCTTACCAAGTACGACTTTTGTCAGAAGCATTGCGCCTGCTGCTCCGCAGAAACTGAAGGCCCTGCGATATAGCGTCAGCCATTGAAACAAGCAAGTGAGAGAAAGGAGATATTTAACTTGTTCGAGGCCGTTGAGGTGTAGATACCCTTTCCGAAGCTATAGCGTTGTCAACAACGTTGGACCCCTCAACTCGATGGAACTTGACCTACGCTCCGTTACCTTTCGCAACATCGACGTTGAATGAGGTCTTAAGAATATTACACAACGTGCAACTGGCCGACGTGCAAAGCTTCGTTGTTGACACCCCAAGCGTGCATTGACGACCTGTTCCATGGTACCTATAGCTCTCCTTTGGACCCACACGCTGCCTTGATTGTACAATTCACATTACATGTTCTAAACCAAAACCGCGATGGAAAGAAATGACGCACCTGTATATCTCGTACGGCCCGAGAAATTCGTCATCTTCAATGATTTTATAGATCTTGCTGATCGTAGGTTGGGGCCCGCGAGAGGCGGGAGCCGACCAACCGTTCTTGAATTTTGTCTCCACTGGCAAAAGAAGGTCAGCGTTGAAGCTTCAATAAGCATCTCCGAATATTCTACCCATATCGTAAGTCATGTGGCCTTTCGGGATCTCGAGGATAAGGGGGGTTGACTTTGTCGCAATAGATTTGCACGTCTTCCCGCAAAGGTGATACCTTCTGTTCCTTGGTCGAACTTTGCAAAGTAGACAGGCGATTTTGGCATTTTCAGCGCACGTTTCGCCACATTGATCCTTGCCTGCAATTTTTGGGCGTCGATGGCAATACTAATCAAAGTCGAGCATCAGAGAAACACACTGACAGGGGCACCGAGCCAGTAAGCGTCCACTTACAGTGCACATTGTTGTGTCACCAGGACCGTCTTTGCATAGCTTCTCGATGCAGGCAAGACTACAAGTCACGTAGTCCCTGTAGACAGAGCGCACTTTGCAGGCCTGTAAATTGATCAGGTTCCCAACCATACCGAATAAGCGAACTCCATAGAGGACGTACGACACAAAGCGGTTTAGGAGGCTGAGGTGCCCGTTGTTGATGGCGGAAGGGCGGGCGAGAGGTGTTCGCCGAGTATTGACTCAGCGGGCGCCCGGGAGTACGGTTCATCGTATTATTGGGAGCTCTCTGTCCCGAGACCGTTCTGGATCTTCCAGGGGCATCTCTGGAGCCAGTATTACCTGGGACAGCCGGCGGCAACTTCGATGCACACGTTAGCCCGCATGTAGGGTAGGATTTACCATTTTGATTGTATCGAGGCCTAAGCCCGCAGACCTGAAAAGACTCTGAGAGACGAACGGTACACAGCAGGACGAACAACTTACGACACACAAAGGGCCTGCTACGCTGTTGTTGGGACGGGGTGGAGTGCCTGGGAGGGGCGTACCNAGGTGCAGCGCTTCCTCGAATTTGGAGACGATCCATATCAAAGGACAGGTTATCGTCGTCAATCTGACTGTCATTCTCCCAGTCATACTCAATAGAGCCTTCATCGTCCGAGTCCAGTTCAGCGGGGTAAGGATAACGCTCTGAAGCCATCTTGGCTGCCAGGACTTGAGCTCAGAGAACGAAGGCAGATACGGGGCGAGGATGACATTTTGGGGTGTGCAGTATATAGGTACGCCGTAAACCGTGTGACAATGCCCAGTTCACGATAGATGCCAACGTTGAACAAGCGAACCGTTCCGAGCAGAGCTTGGTTTGGAACAACCCTGAGGCATGGTCACATTGGTCTCCCCTTTCTTCCTGCTGTCGTCACGAATGGATACTGGAATAACGACGTCCGAATAAATCGCACGACTCACGACCAACACAGGATTCACGATGCCTTCGGGGCCACCTCATGTTCGGGAAGTTTGATCACGTTCGTTGAGGTTCCGTAGTATACCACGAGTCCGGAGTCTGGCAGGGCGGTCGTGAGGACGATGCCTGTGAGCGCCTTTCATCGAAAGTTGGATTGAAGGATTGGATGAAGCCAATCATATCGTGGTACGCTGTAGACTATGGGTATGGTCGACACAAGCACGAGGTTTGAATTTATACCTACAACATGGATATTGAACGGTTGAGACAAAGTACACGGGACAGTTTGGGGGTGCGGCGTCATATACAGAACAATTCGTGCTCGTAAAAACTTTGACTATTGGAAAATGATCAGGAACACAGGGCGAATGGCGTCGTTGGAGTAGACGATGGTTTCATTGAGGTTCATTGTTCCAACCTTGCGGTCGAAGACAACCTAGCGCGACACATACGATGAGTAATAATTTTTGCTTGAATTTGAAGTCGAGGTAACGTACAGAGTTGAAGCCAGGAGGGCAACTCATAACCTCGTTCCAGCTGTTCACTGTCCTGACCTTTCCCAGTGCGACTTTTGTGAGAACCATTGCGCCTTTTACTCCGCAGAAACTGTAAGCTCTGCCATATGGTGTTAGCCATGGAGCGGCGAGTGAACGAGAGATAGTTTACTTGTTAGAGGCCGACGAGGTATAGATCCCCGCCCCGAATCTATACCAATGACCATCATAATCAGTGAATTTACTCTCCACATATTCGGGAACTGGACTGACGCTCCACTACCCTTGGCGATACTGACGTTGAAGGAGGTCTTGAGGATGTTGCACACCGAACAAGTCGAGGACGTGCAAAGCTTCGTTGTTGATGTCCCGAGTTGGCATTGACGACCTGTTCCATGGTACCGATAGCTTTCTGTTGGACCCACCCGCTTCCTTCAATGCCGTGTTGAGGACTAAATAAATATCTGATGAAACGGAAATGACGAACTTGTATTGGTCGTACGGCATGAGAAACTCATTATTTTCAATGATCTTAAAGATCTTGCTGATCTTCGGAATTGGGTTGGTCGCCCCTGCAGACCAGCTGCTCTTGAACTTGTCTTCGACTGTCACCAAAAGGGGTAAGCCGCGGAACTTCAGTACAATGCACGGAGTACCATACCCATATCGTAGGTCGTATGAGCTTTCGGAATCTCAAGGATAAGAGGCGTCGACTTGGTCGCGATGCGTTTGCAGGTTCTCCCGCAGAGGTGATACCTTCCGTTCTTCGGTCGAGCTTTGCAAAGCAAGCAGGCGATTTTGGCCTTTTCAGCGCACGTCTGGCCGCATTGATCTTTGCCTGAAACCTTCGGGCGGCGATGACAATACTAAACGACCAAGAATCAGGAAACACGCCGACGAAAGCGAAAAGGCCGCGTCCACGTACAGTGCACAGAGTGGTGTCGCTAGGACCGTCTTTGCAGAGCCTCTCAATGCAGGTTAGGCCACAGGTCACGTAGTCTCTACAGACAGAGCGCGTTGCGCAGACCTACCATCGACCTGGTTACAACCGACCCAAATGAACGTACTGTATATGTGCAGGGGACTTACTACGCAAAGCGGTTTATCAGACCGAGGTGCCCGCTGTTGATGAAAGGGCGAGCGAGCGGTGCTCGCCAGATGCTGGCTCATTGCCCGCCCGGGAGTGCCACGGTTCATCCCATTACCGGGAGATCTCTGAGCAGCGATGGTACCCGATCTACTTGGAGCGCTGCTGGAGCCCAAGGTGTTTGAGACACCCGGCGGCAACCGCGACGCACAAGTCAGTCCGCACGTAACATAGGATTTACCATTCTGATTGTATCGAGGCTTGGATTTGCATACCTAGCGAGAAATTCTATGAGACGAAGACCACAGCGCACTGGAGCAACAACCGACTTACGACACACAAAGTGCTTCCAATTTGGAGACGGTCCATATCAGAGGGCAGAGCATCGTAGTCGTCATTCTCCCAGTCATACTCGATAGAGCCTTCATCATCCGAGTCCAGTTCAGCGTCGTAGTAGGGCATCTTGGTTGGCAGGACTTGAGCTCAGAGAACAAAGGCAGATACGGGGCGAGGGTGGCATTCAGGGGTGCCCCATTATATATGCCGCAAACCGTGTGTGACGGTGCGCAGCTCGCCATGATAGATGTCAGCAAGCAAACCGCTCCGAGCAGAGCTTGGTTTGCGACGAACACGAGACTTGCACGAGGCGTGGTCACATTCTCAGAATTTGTTATCTCATAAATAGAAAACTTTAAGAGAGCGACTGCTTGACTTGGCTTACTGAGTATCACCATGGTCACGGCGCAGGCAGCTCCAGGGGCGCAAGGATCGAGCCCAACGGCGTCTTCCCTTCCTTCTCGTGCCCGTGGAACGGCTGCTCCCTCAGCTGGGAACTCTGATACCTCTGCTATCACTGCAGACCGGCCATCTGGACAAATCAACGCCGCCAATGCTGGAACAACAGCACCGGTCTCTGCCTCCCACTCATACCGCAATGGCGCTGGTAGCGCTGAAGATAATCGCAGGACAAAGCATGTCGCAGCCGCAGCCGTTGGCCACACCCCGCCTCATGTTTTAACTTCATTTCCTGGGGTCAGTCAAGTCCATGAACCGCCTTTCAGTATTCCACGATCAATTGATAAACGGAGAGAGCAACACGAACCCTTGGTTTCTCAGGAAATCAAATGGCCTGACACCCCATCGGACGATGGTATGCTGCTTGACTCGGACCTGGAAGAATTGGACTCTGCGTCCTTGGTTCAGGACACAGGGATGCTGGACTCGGACTCGGAGTCGGATGCCCTCGTGCCACTCTCTGACAAAGGCAAAGGCGTTCAGAATCCTCCAGCCCCCCGCCCAACGATGAGCTACAGTGAAGGAGCAAACCGCTCAGCTGGCCAGTGGTCAACCACAGAATGGAGTTCTTCCACTCTCCAGGGCTCATCTCGTGCTTTTCGGAAGCCTCAGGACACCTTCCCAAGCTTGAATGGCGACAGGGACCAGCAGGAGACCCCACGAATGTGCATTGTAGGTTCACGACTCTACTGTGTTTCCTCGATGACCTTCTCATGATATTGCCCAAAGGTCTGCGGCGTCAAGCCACCTTACTCAAAGAACGGCAAGTCCTATCCGACCTGTGGCCTCACCTGCGCCGCCGACTTGGATCAACGGACTCGGGAGAGAGACACCAGGGGGTCGGATCGGCATTCGAGCTACTCGCGAATGTGTGTGGTACGCCTCCTCTCACCCATCGAGATGACATATCGGCCTGAGGTAAACCACTTACAGGTGTGTCATACTCGTCCCAAACATGTTAGCGCCTCTACAGGACGGCCCTATCCCACATGTGGTTACAGCTGCGCTGCAAAACTCGACCCAGCTGGAATGTGCACCGTACGTATCGAACACACGCATCGGTCGGCCTAACATTGACGACAGATCATAGGTTTGCAAAAAGCCTTCCAAGTTTGCGACTGGAGCAGTGAAATACTGCTCAACGGCGTGCAAGGATAAGGCCAAAGCTGCGTTGGCGAATGGTATGAGTTTCCTAAGCTTAGGATACTCCACAGCTAACTCGCCTTGATCGTAAAATCTAGCTGTCACCGTCACTTGTAGTAACTGTCTCGCTTGCTGGACAAAGCCAGCACTCACTGATCAGCCATACTGTTCTGATCACTGTCTAACGGCGATGCTTCGCTGGGCTCCAACGCTCATCGAGATGCCAAGAGGGCACTTTTTGTTTGATAAATGTGAGCATTCCGTCTCTTTATCCCGTAGCGCCGGGTGCTTGTAACTGAAGGCACGCGATGCATTAGATCACAAGCAGTTTCAAGCTGGATGGGATACCACGTCTACGCGCCAGGTGGTCGTGCAGCATATGTATTGCTTTGCGCAAACTCCCGCTGTGTTAGGTCGCTACGAGACATACAAGTGCGTTCTCCTAAAAACACTTGTTTGGGGTGCCGCTCTTGACCCTTCTCATCCAGAGATGCACTTCAGCGTTTGCTCAATGGCAAAAGCCAATCTGAAACTGAGGGATGGGTAGCCATTACCCGCGAATGCAACGTCGGCGACTCCGGGAGCGTCATCATATGTTCTTCACCAAGCTGCCATTTCTGCAACATTATGCAGAACTCGTTCGTCCGACACGATTCTGCTTATCTTCAGGGAATTCCTGTAGCTTCTACTGCAGCCAAGTGAGTGCTCGATTGTTTTCTATTCGCAAGTACATTGAGTGAGATTCCACCCTCCCCCAGAGCCAGCGAGGGCCTTCGGGGCGCTCGACAGGGTCCTACTAAAGCCCTTCTCTTCGTCAAAGTCTGCCACGGGCCTCAGGATCGGCTGCGAGAATACACTGAATCAGCACTTTTCGGATCTCAACGCGCCCGCGACGATGTGGTATGTGTATTTCTACGTCTGCTTTCACAAAACACCACTTCTGAGCTCTGATTTATGGATTGAATCGCAGGTTGCAGTCGTCTCATGGCGTCGAACGCGAACTGAGTTGCGTGTTTACAATCCCGAGGCAATACTCCCTCTGGGCCTCTTAGTCTACTCTGAGAAGTAGTAACGTCTCCATCTTGTATCTACCCATCGATCTATTCTTCGTGTTTCAAGCAACCGGTCGTCTTGAACGGCATAGCACAACTGATATCATGCATGTACAATCCGCTAACCCGCTTTCACCGAGACACTCTTCCTGTCACAATATCGATAACCGTGACAATGACTCGTGTTGTACTGCGGGACCTTACTAACCATTCTCGAACTTCGTTCCCGGAACATGAGGTAGTGCGGAAGGGCTTCGTTGGTCATGGGTCGTACATTGAACGCTACAAATAGTCACTTTGACCATTTCCAGCCATCGATAATGAGATGGGCGCTTAAAGATGCGGGAATCCGTAATCGATGAACCACCTCTTACCGGTTTAGGGTAGATAAGATGAATGAACCAGGTCGTGTGTTACGGAAATGAAGAGACAAACCAAGGATGAGGTGATGACCCGAATACCCACAGTGTGCCTTCCTGGAAGGGAAACGCCAAGAGCTTGCATTGCAACTCAGACCCTGTCGTCGCTTCGTTCGTTCATGTCCATCCCGACACTTCCTGCTGCTGCTGCTATCGTCGGCGTTGCATTCGTCGCGATCAAGAAGATGACTCGGACAGGCTCCTCACCAGACAAAAGCAATAAGAAAGCGTCCTCCTCCTCCTCGGACACCGCTAAATCAGGCAAACAACATGGATCTCCTCCCAACAGACTTCGACGTGCCAGCGTTGGCAGTGAAGGAAAGTGGGAGCGTCCAGAGAATACTCCGCGTTATTTGCTGCCGGAGACACGACGAGACCGCTACAAGAGAATCGCAGAGCAGGCAGTCCGGAGCATGGAGAAGGGCTCGTACATGTATCGAGGAGAAGCCACGCCGTTGCATATCAAACACTCCACCGATGGAACTATATTCTACCCACAGAACTCGCCGTTGGCGGAATGGAAGAACAAACCAGACATCAACACCCAGAGCGCGACCGAAGCATCCTTATCCATACTCAACGTATCCACACTGGACGCGGCGCGCATCCTCTCGAACTCCTACCGATTCCAAATTCCCGAGGGCTACGAGGGAGCACCTCCTAAAACAGGGGTGCTCAACTTTGCTTCTGCCACAAAGCCGGGAGGGGGGTTCACAAACGGAGCGGACGCACAAGAGGAGTCGATAGCCCGCGTCTCCACGCTGCACGCATCCCTCAAGTCTCGCGAGGGTCACAAATTTTACGAAGCGCACACTCGATTGAGGACCGGCCAAGACCGGTCGTACTACACGCATGGCATGATCTGGTCTCCGGGAGTAGTCGTGTTCCAGAACGACGAGGGAGAGGCGGTGGATTCGTACCACATCGAGGTGGTGTCGTGTGCTGCAGTGAACGCAGGCGAGCTGCGATCGAATGAGAGCATGGGGCCAGGTCGAGCAGCAGCTCTGGAGGTGGAGATCGAGGCAACCATGTACGAACGCATGGGGAGGATCCTGTATCTCTTCGAGAGGATGGGAGTCCGAAACATCGTCCTGGGCACGTTTGGGACGGGGGTGTTCAAGAACAAGGTGGACCTTGTTGCGCGGCTGTGGGCGCGACTGTTGGTGGGCCGGAATGCGAGGTTCAGGTTCTCGTTCGACCGGGTTATTTTCGCGACCACGGGCGACGAGAAGTTTGCAGAGTTCAATGGGGCATTTTCAGTGTGGGTGCAGAAGAAGGACACCCCGAGGGCGGCGAGCGGGATACAGAGGTCCGAGTGGACTCTGGGCCCCAATATGTCATGATCCGCCCCTATGTTTTTGTTTGTACGACCAAATACAAAGCCTATATATCCCACCCGAAATTTTATGGAGCCTCTGGCAAACACTGCCCAGGAATGCCCTCAGACGGATCTACCTATCTCGACCCAAAGACTGCTCTTGAGCATCTCAAGACATACAATGAGCCCGATGGCCTCTCCGTCGAGGATCTCATGAACGACCATCTCCATGGTGGCCTCACCTACAACGATTTCCTCCTCCTTCCTGGGCGCATCGACTTCCCTGCCTCTGATGTGGTCACAGAGAGCAAGATTACCCGCAACGTCGTCCTCAAGACCCCCTTCATGAGCAGCCCTATGGACACAGTCACCGAGACAGAGATGGCCATCTCCATGGCTGTATGTACCCTACCCTCGCTATGGGTGGTCCCAGCTTACATTGACCATTAGCTCCTGGGTGGAATCGGTGTTATCCATCACAATCAGCCAGCCGAGGAGCAGGCTGCGATGGTCCGAGCCGTAAAGCGACACGAAAACGGCTTTATTACTGACCCTGTCGTCCTCTCCCCTACCCATCTCGCTGAAGATGTCCTCGATGTCAAGGCTCGCCTTGGCTTCTGTGGTATCCCTATCACAGGTGTGTTTCCACTCCTTTTCCGGTTGAAATGAAGAGAAATTTTATCGACCTTCGTTCTGCTGAGTTATAACGCGTGCATAACGCGTGGTCTGCGGATAACCACTTTTACGTTTTATCGGATCTTTTTCTTATTCATCCTCGTCCGTTTTTACCGCTTTCTAACCCTGCCCTCCTCTAGACAACGGTCTTCTCGGTGGAAAGCTTGTCGGTATTGTCACCGCACGCGATGTCCAATTCCGAGACCCCTCCACACCGCTCTCCCAGGTCATGACCACGGACCTCGTCACTGCCTCCCAGGGTATCACCCTTTCCGAGGCAAACAACATCCTTCGCGACTCCAAGAAGGGCAAGCTGCCCATTGTCGACTCCGAAGGTCGCCTCGTTTCCCTCCTCGCCCGCTCCGATCTCCTCAAGAACCAGTCCTATCCCCTCGCCTCCAAGAATCCTGAGAGCAAGCAGCTCTATGCTGCAGCTGCCGTCGGAACCCGTCCCTCTGACCGTGACCGCCTCGCGCTCCTTGTCGAAGCCGGGCTTGACATCATCATCCTCGACTCCTCCCAAGGCAACTCGATCTACCAAACCGAAATGATTGAATGGATCAAGAAGACCTACCCCCAACTCGAAGTTATCGCTGGCAACGTTGTCAACCGCGAACAAGCTGCCTCTTTGATTGCAGCTGGTGCCGACGGTCTCCGTGTCGGTATGGGCTCTGGTTCCATCTGCATCACCCAAGAAGTCATGGCCGTCGGTCGCCCCCAAGCCACCGCCGTCTACCGTGTAGCCGAATTCGCCGCCAAGTTCGGCGTACCGGTCATCGCTGACGGTGGTGTCGGAAACGTCGGACACATCGTTAAAGCCCTTTCACTCGGTGCAGGCGCGGTGATGATGGGTGGTCTCTTGGCTGGTACCGAGGAAGCTCCGGGAGAGTATCTCTACCACGACCGCCTGCAGCACCTCGCTTAGACACTCTCCCTCTGCCGCCACGACAACCACGTCCACGCCCTGAACCACGACCATGACCACGACCACGACCACGACCACGACTGTTGAGGTGACTCGAAATATTTTGAGGGTGTTGAGGTTGAGTGTCTAATTCCACGCTGCTCACATCGTCCAAATTTACAGGGTTCTGTCTGATCTCCTCTTGGAGGGCGGTAAATAGGGTGAGGTCGAGATTGAGGACCTCAACAGATCGCTTGGTCTGAGCATAAGACTGTCAGACGTCATCAGGCGTGTTAGATGAAGGGAAGACACACCATGGCCTTATCGGAGGTTCGGAGATACACGTAGAGTTGAGGAACACGAGACCGACTTGTCTCCTGAAGCAGGTTCTCGTTATCCGACGCTCGAAGAGCTGCGTAACCTCCACTTCCATCGCAATCCATGTCATTATAATGAAAGGGACGTCCGTCAATGAGAATCTCGGATGTAAAATGGTTCCCAGAATGAAGCACCCGTCCAACCAGCTCGTACGTAACCTCATCCCTCCCATCTTCACCGCGGATGGTAAAAGAGGGAGGCCATGTGAGGTCAACAGGGAAAACCGTCGTACTGTTTGGATCAGTGACTGTCGCAGGCCGACAGTTCAAGACCAACGGCCATGAAACAGTGACATATCGAACATCCGACGGCTCGCCACAGCCAGCATGGTTGCACTCTCTCGAGGTTGGGTGGAGGTGAACAGGGCGATTTCCGTTTGCACGATTTCGGGGAATGTAGTTTTCGAAGTAATGGCTAGCTGTAGGCTTGATGTGGGACCCATATCGAGACTGGAGTGCGGTAGCTGCAGACATTTCGATGTCAAGGACAGTCAAAGGCTGAGGAGGATCGTACGAGGATGATGTGTGGCCTCGCACACATTCAAAGACGACAAGATGTTGTATGCCGAAATGGGCTTGTACCGAAGAACTTGTTCTTCCATCCTGGCCCCTTGTAAGATACGGAATCAAAATTTAGACATGACGACTTACCTGAGCTGCGGATTGAAGCCAGGTGACTGTGCACCCCTGCTCATTCTTGAAATATAACTCCCAGACGTCGAAGATATGACGCTTAACGAGCATCTGACCCAATGACAATTCCTGTACCATCTTCCTAGTTGACTCTTGAGTAATGACCCCGCGGGACTGGGCTACGACTTTGGAACGTCGGGTAAAGTGGTAGAAAGCGGCCGAAAGAAACGAATTTGAAGGGAGCACCTGTAAGAACTCCTGCTGTTTTGTTGGGGACCAGCGAGAGAATGCTCGATACCAGAGCTCAAATGAACTATCCCAAAAACACGAATTCGGGGACAACCAGGCGTACGACATCAAGTCAAGGTCGGAGACGGGCGCCACCCCTGGTTTCTTGAGTGCTTCGACAGTATCAGGTGCACGACCGTCATTCTCAAAAACCTTCTGTTTGGGAGGACGAGACTTCTGGGGTGGATGGGGATCGTAGATGCCGTCTACAAGGAATGAAGTTGTTAGCAACTTTATTCAAGCCAGTAAAAGAGAGATATTACTTTTAATTGCCTTATATTGGGCCTCCCGTTCCTTGACGTGTTTCAAAAGAAGCGTGGCACCAGGTAGGAGGTCGTGAAGCGAGCCAGAGGCATGATTGAGGAGCGAGTGCTGATGCTCAACCGCGTTGGAAGTGGAGGGAACCTGTTGACGGATGTTGGGGTCGACACTACTCTTGGCAGGGAAAATCATCGACGCTACACCCGGCTGGAGAGTCCACCACTCGATCCATGATTTCAACCGTGGAAACTCCTTCGTTAAAATCTTGACTGTACGATCGAACTCGTCTTCAGTAGTGTTCCGACCTCGCAAGATCTGAACCAAGTCATCGAAACGAGATCCATGATCTGAGGGGACGATAGCTGCGGTATTGCGGACACGCAGCAGGGAGCGTTCGTAGTGAAGGTCGCATCCAACCTCCATTGACTCCGCCTCCCGGATGAGAGCCTGACGCTGTTGCTCCTGCACCTTGGGGTCGAGCTGGTTGAACAACGGACCAAGAGACTCGATGACTGCAGTGGCGTATGCAATGGCATGAGCCTTTCGTTGAGCAAGTGAGAAATCCATGACCTGATGAACGAGTTGTCAGGACTACTTTTCTGCATTGTAGCAATGAAAGGAACTTACATGTAGAAGATGTTTACATTCGAACTTGGGACCCATTGCGTTCACAATGTATTTTCCAAGTCGTTCGAAATGCGGGATGTGATGGTCGGTATCCTTCCCATATATCCAGGAGAATTGGATGGGAATCCATGAGAGTGTGACGGGTGAAAACACACACGATGTAAGGAGCTGTCCATCTCGAAAATAGGAGTGACTTCCATCAGTGACGATACCATGCCTCCTTTCGGATCGAGAGTTGTCCTTCGCCCACTCCTCCATCGCTTCCTTCAACACCTGCCGCATGAAGTCTGTCTGAAAGGTGATGTACACTGGTCCCCCAATGCTTGAGTCAACGACGAACTGTTCCTCCTCGTTCAGCTGTACCAGACCTCCCATAAACGCAAACCCTCCTTTTTGAGAAGAGGATGTAGGGATCCCAAGTCGGTTCTGACTCTGAGCCACTTGGTGGCGGGCGGCGCGAGGGTTGGTGAGAGTTTCCGAAATTTCATGAAGGGGGACGGATCCAGGTCCAAGCGTGCCAGTACGGAGCTGGTGAACAGTAGCGTTGGGGTTTCTAGCCACCTGCTCGTCGAGGAGTGCAAGCTGCTGCGAATTTAGGACGGAGGGTGGGGGAGGACGAGGGTGTTGGTGATGGCCGACGTGCTCCCATATCATGGCCGGTTGGTCATTGAGGATAGTCCGATAGCGATAGGTTCGACACTGGCAGCGAATTTCATGAAGTGGAGACGAGCATAGGGAACAATTCTTGGAGATCTGGAGTTTCCGAGCAGCGGTTTGGGTTCGGGGGCGAGTATGGCGGCCACAGTTGTTGTTGGTGCAAACAATGACACCGAGACATCGACGAACTTCAGCCGTGAGACCATGGTGGAAGCGGTTGCCTACAGAGCGCCAGGCCCAGTTGTTGGCNNAGAGAGATGATGTTCGTCGGGGGATCCAGCAGGGCAGTGGCGGCGGAAGTTACCGTTGGGCCAGTTAATTCCAAAGTCGTCTACGGGCTCGGTAGCTGGATCGGTTTGTGACAATCAGAAATGGGACAGATAGGCAGGTCAAGCGGAGAAAGACTAACCAGATTCCGATGGCCGACGAACTTCATTATTGGGTGGACTGGAGACGGCGCCAGCACCAGTGTTGCCAGGGTTGGTAGCAGGGACAGGAGAAATGGCTTGTGAAAACAGTAAGTACAACTGAATTGTAAGAGCACTTTTGACTTACCAGCTGGCATATCGGACCTTTGTTGGGACGATGCGGCAAGCTGAGCTGCCTGTTCGCGCACGAGCTGTTCAAGCCTTTTCACCTTCTCCTCAATGGCGTGAACGTTTGGGGCCGGTGGCGGATCGGGACCATCGTTTAGGCCCAGAAACTTTGCGAAAAAGCGTCGGAGGCGTCCCATTGAATCGAAGTCAGAATAAAAAGGTGGGATGAGAGCTGAGACAGGCAGAAAAACTTCCCAGCAGGTTTTTATGGGTAGTCAAGGACCGATAGCAGAGCATGTGGCCAAGCAGGCCGATAACCAGGCAGGAGGTTCAAAATGCTCGCCGCATGGGTGCAACATAAATTCCAGGTGATAAAATGTGGTGCACGCATGCTCGCTGTGCGAGCTATCGGTGGCTCAAAGCATGAAAGATGCAGTTAAAAGTATAAAAGTAGATAAGCCATCACGACGTGTGATGACGTACAAATTACAGCGGGAGTAGGTATAGCCCCTTGACCCCAGAGTGAGGTCAACTTGACACTAACTTGGGGTCAACTTGAGGCTTAACTTGGGGTCAACTTGAGGCAAACTTGAAGTCACATTCAAGTTATCCCTCTATCACTTCAGAACACATTATCGCGTCGGTAGACCACTTAATTGCAAGCGGACATTTGAACTCTCGTTCCTTATTGGGACCTTGTGCCGTTACTAGCATCTAGCATCTATATTTGGTAACACCAAGCCTTGGCTCAGACCGCCCGAATGGCGCGGGAATGGCTTGGGTGCGATTGTGTGAGAGGTTGAGGATGGAGTTGTACCTTGCTCATCACGTATCCAGGCAACGATGGGCCGACACTCACACTCGGATATGACTGTCCGAAAGGAGTCTTCGGCCTTCTAGATTGAGGAATTGAGAATTGAACATTGCGAGAATGGAGCTATAGTTGACACAACGGTCAACAGAACAATCCACCATCTCTCAATGAGAATAGAGTGCTTACTCTAGCTCAGAGCGCAATCTTGTATAAACTTGCTAGTAACTTACCTTAACTTGGGGGTAACTTGAGTGCACTTGAAACGACCATCTGAACTTGAGTCGAAAAAGTTAGAAAAAGTTAAGTTTGTAAGGGGCAAGTTAAGGACGGAAAGTTACTTTGTTAATCACCCCTTTCACCGCCGCAGGTGTGTACGTGAGATCTGTGCAATTCAAAAAAAGGAAAATAGAAGCTAGTACTYGATTCCAATTGACCAAGGCTCCGTAGGCGATCATGCAGAGATTCGGGAGAATGTAACAAGCGCGGTTCCATAGATATCCATCTCTCTTAGGCGTGCTCTCATGTCTCGCCTGTATTCCCTATTCATTCAATGTATTAATTCCTTGCTTTACAGTCGCTAAGTAATTGCAATCATGATGGATAGTAGGCTCGGTTAATTCCCTTCCAACGACCAACATTCAGTGGATGGACGAACGAACATACGAGCGTCCCAAAGTAGATACTGCCTTGTTAGAGGAGCATGAATCGAGGGGTTGATTCAATTAACTTTGAATTTCGCCACCGGCGGCGGAATGGGAAAGGTTAACGCCAGGAACAGCTTTTGTTGCCACACTGTTTCGAGGAAAGAGAAATGATCCTTGATAAATCCAGGAAAACAGTATATATTCTGGGCTTGAGAGGCAGACCAGGATTAACAACCACCCTCTACTCTCCCGAGAAATAGCTACAGTCTCTACATCTTAAAGCCGAGCCTCTCTGTCCCTCCACTCCATTACCTTGCATCTCTCAGTAAAACCATGCAGTTCGCCCGCATCGTCTTCGCTGCCGTCCTCGCTGCCATTGCTGGTATGCCCTTTGTCCAATTCGCCTTTGAGCGTGGAACTTGGTTCATGAACTGATTGGTACAATTTACAGGCTCATCGTTCGTTATTGCGTCGCCCGTTCCTGCACCAGCACCTGTTCCAGAGGCTCAACCCCAGGCTTGCCAGATCTTGAACTCCTGCGGCTAAACGTGAGTCTACGTCTGCTCCATTCAGGCGTACACACGAACTTATGGAATCATATTAGAGTCACTCAATAGAGCTAACATCTAGCACCCTCAATCTATCTTCGACAGCATTTTATAGATCCCCATTCTTCTGTCATCGTCATCTTTCGTACTTCTTGGTTTTTATTTTTGGGTTATCTGTCACGTCTTTACTCTTTTGTCTTAGTTCGCTTCGACATACTGTCATCATCCTCTCCCTATCTTCCGTACCCCGGCCTTCATTATATTATTCGCTCACTCTCTTGCTCATTTGTCACCTACTCGCTTATCTAGGTAGCTATCTATCTTTATCACTCTCTTTGTCGTCTTTTGGACACAGTCACACAGCTTCGTCCAACTATCACTAACGTAAATGTGAGGATTCCTGCGGTTAGTGCTGTATATTTAGAGATAACTGTGGCTTCTTAGTAATTTCATGGTCTCATAGCTGGCGGGAAGGCTCTAAACAGCCTGTGAGGATACGAATGGATTTTGCGAACATCTAGAAAAGCAGATGTCGACCGAAAGTAGAAACTCACTTCCGTTATGCCATTCATATTCTTCAACTCTGCATCAGTCTGAGGAACGGAGTTGGTGAAAGCGTTTTTGGTCCACCTCAGATACGGTAGTGCTGCTTTCCCCACATTATCTAATGTCTCGCCCTCCCTGGAGGTCGAGATGCCAATCCGGCAACACATTGACTCAACGAATTGACAAGGCCATGGAAGGATTTTCAGCGCCAAATTGATTCGTTATAGCTGCCGCGTAACATGGAGCGCTTAACACAGATACACAATGCCCTTGGCGTCGGAAACTTGCAATGATGGATAGGCTCACCTGAGTCACCTCTGGAAAATTCATCTTCCTTAGGCTACAGGAGCGGACGGAGGGAGTAGAGAAGGCTGTGGGATCAGCAATGGTCCTGTGAAATGAACGATTGCTAACCTTACTAGACCCACTTAGGTTCGAACCAAAATCATTGTCAGTACGTGCTTCTCCCCTTCACTATTCCTTCTCTTCCTCCTTTCTACTCTATTCTGTCTCACTTTCCACTCTTTTCCCCTGTTGATATCTCCCCACCTTTCGCTCTCTCCCATCCCCTACGCTCTACTTCATCATCCTCAACAGCTCTCTGACTCGTCAGTTGTTCAACGGTTGCTGGCGTTGTTGTCGAGATTTGATGGATGGCCAGTTTAACAGGCTCGATGGCAATTAGATCGGTGAAAGCTCAAGGTTCGCATCGACGTTTACAGACACGTTCAAACAATGAGAAGATTACGCAGAACCATAAGACAATATCATTGGAATCGTAGGAGTATCTCACAGTCGCAGCTCATGACTCAAGGTGAGGAGAAGCACTGTAGACGTCAATCATGGTCCTTAACACTTATAAGCCTGGCCCAATCCAGACGATTGCGCGTTTTCCGTTCGTCGACAACAAAATTCCAAGTGCCGGATTGGACACTCGGGCTAGCAGAGAGAATGCATATACAATTTTCTCAGCGCCAAATGAGCAGCTTTCTTCATAGTGCCCTCCACTGCGCACCTTACCATTCCTTCGATGACTTGCCCATGTATCTTTCGATATAATAGTGCGATCCAGGCTACCAGGCAAGCCACCTGCATCGTTGAACTTCTTCCGAGCTCAAGAAAACAAGCAGGTCTCGATCAGCGTCAAGGTAACGATCGATGATTGGGTGTATTTACCTCTCTCAAACCGTTCACCATTTCCAGTTTCCATATTGGACTTTGATCCAAAGTTGGAATGAACTCGTGAGTCGGAGGTTTGACAGATGCGTTGGAATGGTTCCTGACTCTTCACAGCTGACTGCAAAATGATAGACCAGATCACACCTCTCTCGCGCTGTGGAGCGGTGGCGCATCCAATCAAATTGGGTGTGGTTGATAACAGTGGGAGATGGAGGCGAGTCACGTATGTACTAGTCGCACGAACTGTACATACAGTTGAGATAATTGCTCATACTCTATGCTTCACTACACCATGGTCACTAGTAGCCGTCGACACATAAGCAGAGATTTGTTCCATTTCAGTAAGATGTGGTCGTTGGCCGAATGTGAACGGTACGGGCGCCAAATTCGGTATGGCCGCAAACCATGTTTGTTTGTACAGCTCCAAAATTAAAACAAATACCAGAAGTGGAAGAAAGTTGGATCTGGTCAATCACTTAGCTGTGAGTCACGAGTCACGATTCCCATTTCATCTTGTCGGATGTTGGCATCGCCGGTGAGCCTGACAAGGGACGTACATTACAATTTGAATTGACGCTACCGATCCCTCCGTCACTTTCTCTTGTTCTCTTTTCTTCCATAATTCTTTTCAAGATTGTGTTTCTCGCCTGTTAGCTCGACGCTGCACTAAATCGCATAAGAGACTCTACTTAGCGTAGGGAGAAAGCAAATGGCAGCTGGCGCTTGAGCTGGGGGAATAGGTTGGAGTTGAGTAGAGGTGGGCGCTGGACCCTTCCGCTACAAGCTCCTTTCGGATTCAGCTGAGCGCTCGATGTTGTCTGAATCGTTTATAGTCCCTGTCCGAGAGTGAATTGCGGATTTCGGAATGATAGCTGGCGCTAGCTCATCTTGTTCAGTCTCTGCCTTTCAATCGGGGGCGCGCTTCAACCGGTCATTTGTTACGTTCGTCTGCTGGATTTGTGCTGCTTCGTGTTTCGTCCGCAAAGGATGCCTGGGGCGCCAATTTTGAAGCGTGTCAAGACTTAGAAGGAAACTCGCGTTCCTACTGAATATTCCGTCGTCTAAGATTGGCTCGCTCCGGCGTTTGATCTACTCGTGTGACCTACAAGCTTTCCAATCGGTACTCTCAACCTTCACTCGGCGGGCGCTTGCATCCGGTATTCGAGGTCCTGCAATCATTGAGTTGAGAATGATCATAGCAGCTGTTCTCGAGCTCAGGACAGCTGTTATGACCGATTGACGGGTAGGATTCATCGCCTTCCGGAGGATAAGGCCTTAATGAACAGTATAAAACCATGTCAGTCGCTTCTCCCCAGGTCATCATCCTATCGATCTGATTCACCCCCAAAGTACCAACTATGACTAGCGACATCCGCCATATCTCGGAGCCAAGCGCATGCTCCACAGCATCGACTATCGTCGAAAGGCGAGAACTCTCGATGGATGATGACTCTCTCAAGACACCTCAAACACTCCCCCCTGTTATACCACCTACCCATCAGAATCGGACACTAGTTCTCTGTTTTGATGGGACTGGAGACCAATTTGACGACGATAATTCGAATGTTGTACAGTTCGTTTCGTTGCTGAAGAATGATGACCGCTACAAGCAGCTGGTCTACTACCAAGTATGTTCTCTGATTAGTCTTATCCTAGAATCGAGAACTTATTGAGATGATAGACGGGGATTGGAACCTATACCGCGAAGGATCGAACTGTTAGCGAACGCATGTCGCAAATTCATAAGGTAGGTCGATTCAATATCTCGCGATTTCGGGATTGATCTTATCCTGATAGCTCCTCGACTCGATGTTTGCGCGCACCATTGACGCTCATATTATGGGTCAGTTGGTCGCCTCTTTCTAAGATTGCACTTCTAACCGAATCTTTCTGGCAGGCGGCTACAAGTTTTTGATGCAGAACTGTGAGTTCAACGCTATCCCACCGGAAATCAATTCTGACTTCCATGTTTGAAAGACAAACCTGGGGATAAAATCTGTATATTCGGTTCGTCCACACTCTTCTTTATCATTCAGATCCGTCGGAGCTAATTGATCCCCAGGATTCTCCCGTGGTGCATATACTGCTCGATGGTGAGAGCCTCCGTTCGATAATAAATGTCTCTGAGATTAAACTATTATCAGTCTCGCAGGCATGCTTCATAAAGTTGGCCTATTGCCTCCGAGTAACTCTGAGCAGGTTCCCTTCGCCTACACGATATATCGACGCGTCGACGGCCATGGGTGGGATCAAGCTAACGAATTCAAGAGGGCATTCTCAATCAACGTTGACATTGAGTTTTTAGGCGTTTGGTATGTTATACTGGGACATCAGACTTTGGATCACAATGACTGACGCTCTTGATTTCGTCAGGGATACGGTCGGCTCCATTGGATTCGCAAGAGACGAACTTCCTTTCTCAACTTCTGACACATTCATCGGGACTTACCGACATGCCATATCCCTCGATGAGCGTCGTGCCAAATTCCAAGCCAATCAATGGAATAAGCCTAACTCCGTGGAAGTGAAGCTTGGGACTCCCAGCACCAGGGATCGTCTTCCCACAGATATTAAGGAAGTTTGGTTCGCTGGGTGTCACAGCGGTACGTCCTCAAGCAAACAATTTTATTCACAAGCTCATTTCATTTAGATGTCGGCGGCGGCTCTGTTAGAAATCGAACACGCCACTCTCTAGCCAAAATTCCTCTTCGCTGGATGGTGCGCGAGATATTCAAGGCCAAGGCTGGTATCCTCTTCCTCACAGATCGACTGTACGAGATCGGCTTGGACCCGTCGACCATTTACCCAGAAGTCCTCATTCGACCGGTTCCTCTCAGTGCTGAAGAACACAATGAGAAACACAAGATACGCAAACGATCTCGTGAAGAGATGCCCTTCCGACATTCTATTTCCAGGTCTAAACTTCCCATCACCAGGGTCTCCGGACAGCCCGCGACAGGCCCTAACGTCATGCCCCTTACGGAAGAGCATGAAGAGTTGATGGACGCGCTTTCGCCCATATACGACCAGATGAAGATCAAGAAATGGTGGTGGCTGCTCGAATACATTCCTGTGCCACTCAGACGTGTATGTGATGGCCACAGTAACACACGTTTTCGGTAAGAGTCGATCTGTTCCTCACCTCTAGTCCATGAAACTGAATTATGTCGTACCAGGCTCAACTGTGGCAATCCACGTGTTGCCCCGTCCAGGACAGAAAAACCACTGGTTCACAGAAGTGTGAAGACGAGGATGGACGTCAAGTCCGGGACTTACAAACCTAGAGTACAGTTCCCAGTGGACCCACACTACGTTGACTGAGTGCTTCAGGTACGGGACTAAAGAAGTTGCGCACGTCACCCTTGTCCTCTACTATAAATCTATGCCTTACTATGCGCTACCTGACCCATCGCCTTCCATAACTGAATTGTATGTAATCACTACTCAACAATACTTCGTTACATGTAGTAGCACTTGTCCCATTACTGTGGTATGATATGATATGATAACTTATCGCTTTCTGACCTGCCGTCTTTATGAGGGGCCCTGCACCTACGTATACGCTCATAAGCGGAGGCGTTGGGTCGGAGTTGAGATAACTGGGGCTTCGACGAATCTTTCATTGTTCATTGCGCGTGAGCGCTCATTGGAAAACCCTCATTAACATACTTCCATCAAGTCCACAAGCACGTGAAACGGTCTGGGACTCCACGCATCTCGATTCCGAAGGAATTTCATTCGAGAATTCGGTGGAATTAGTTGATGCTGCCTGCCTTGGTTCGAACCCGTACATATTGCAATAATAGTATCAAGTGGACCAATCAAAGGCTCTCTCAAAACTTACACCAAGTCAAATATTTTTGAGCTAGATTGGGTACGGAATAAGATTGTGGCAAGCATCTGTACAGTATCTTGACCCTCCAAATCGTGGACGGAGGAGAATAAACGAAGGGGACTTGCGCAAATTATATCTGCAACCACCGATTGTGATGGCCTTGAGATCGTAATAGGGACGCGTTAGTCGAGGTATCAAGATCTCTCCAGGAATCAGTTGAATTTGACAGGCGTGGATCGCGTATGACGAACGTCTCTATAGTCAACCGGCGGGGGCACATAGCGTTTTGTGGCTTAAGGCTCAGTACATAAACAACGATAGAAGTGGTCAAGGAGTAAAACGAATGGATTAAACGCACGGATGTCCGTTCGCATATGATACAAATATATTTTAGGGCAGACAGAGGGGAGATTCACTGACCATGGAACAACGGACGAGCAGACACAATAGAGGAGGACGTGCGAACCTAACTACGTTGGTTGCGTTAATACACGACGACGAGAGCTCGAGAGATGAAACGGAGAGGCAATAAGCATTGGTCGAGCGGTAATGAGAACATTCGAAGAGAACGTGCTGGTGACATCGATCCTGCTTCTTCCTTTCCTCAACGCGCTGTGGTGGCGGCGGTAGATGCTGGAGCACCAATCATGGTGGAAGGGAGCTAACGAGCGGGAAAATGTATAAGGTCAGTGATCACCGTCAGCGATCAAGGGGTGATAACAGAAAAGAGACGAAAGGCAGAAAAGAAGATAACTAGAAGGGACTGAAGAGCAACGGTCCATGACAGCGAAAACATCAAATCCCGGATAGTGATTGTGGCCGAGAGATAACGACTCGGCTCAAGGACGGACGTTGAGGCGGATTGAACCGAGGTTTTCAGGAAGTCTTCTTCTAGCTCCAGGTCAAATTGTAGACTCAATTGTCCCAGGTTCGGTTGAGATTGAGAATGGTCCGCTGACGGAGGTAACTCTTCTTACTAATTCACAACGGGACGGCGATGTCGTTAAGGTCAATGACAAGTTGAGTGCCAGGCCTCGTCTGGAGCCTCGTTCGCTTCCTGGTAATCCAATCCCTCCTTCCTCCCTGTTTTTTTCCACTTCTCCGTCTCGTCCATCCTCAAAAATGTCCCGGAGTGGCAAATTTCATCATCGTCACGCCTCGGCGCTAATCATTTGATTCGTGGTGGAGGTGAGTTGCTGTTGCTGTTGCGTCGTGGTCTTCGTCTTAGTCGGAGCAGAATAGCGTGGAGGGAAGGGTAACGGAGCAATTGGATCCGGCAGTGGTGCAAAGGACGGAAAAGAAGATGGAGGGTAGCCGACTCGTCTACCGACACAGATGATGGGGTAGGGAAGTAGGGCTCGTCGATGGAGGCTATCCAAGTCGTCGTCAGTGTGGCGTCCACAAGTCTGACGGAGGAACTGAGTACGAGGGCCCGAGACCGGTCGAGTCTTCGAAGGTGTTGCCCTCGCCATGACGGCTTTTTGAGCTTTGATAGGAAAAGAACCTTTCTGGCGTTGGAGCGGCTTGTTATACCGTCGCAGCAGCCCTAGCGATAGCCTTTCATAGTCATTCCAATAAATGATGGGGAGGAGGGACATACGAGACAAGCACCTTTGGCATCTTGAATTGGTGATAAGACCGTAATCTCGTCTTCCTGATAAGCATATACAGCCCATAGGCAAAGTGAGCGTACAAGGAGAAAGGGGAAACGTACCTTGAGGAGCATAGCCCTCCTCCGCGACGCAACATATGTCGCCACACACATCCCTAGCCTTCTCTACCGCAAACCTTGTCAGCCGTGCGGAGTTGACTGCCTCCATTGTTCTTTGGGTGAGATATCAAATGCCAATATCCTATATTTCTTCCATCCCGCGTTAAGGAGTCGAGAGGAAAACGTGGTGGTGAGTGGGCATTACCCTTTAGGGTGCGTGGTGTCGTCGAATTCGTCGGTGGTAGGGATCCTGTTGAAGCGCATCACTGTAGAATGTTCCATCAAGAAGCTCTTGCCAAACAACGGGCCGGACAGGCAGGACACCGAACAAACTTGCTACCTCTACCACATCATCTGACATAGCTTTGGGTGACGAGCATGGATACCTTGAACGCTTGACGCGCGTACGGCAGATGGCAATGCGCTCATCACGGGGGGACGATACTCAGGGTAGTTTCGTTATCGTTTCATCCACTCTCAAGTACAACTCAAACACGCAGCAACTGTCACCATCACTCAGGTCAAAGCGCCTGTTCCTTGAGCAAAGAACAGATTTCGTCAGTCAAGGCCATGGCATCGATTTTGTACTTGCCTGTGCCTCATACCGCATAGTGTTTGAGATAGTGCTTCCAATGTCGTGTCTACTTGTTTCTGGCCAGCATGTGTTGTGGCCTGTTTGGTAAAAGCTTCATGTTGGGTGTCCGTGCGCCGTCGTTGCACGCTGGAATTCCCCTACCACCACGCCCGCTCGTTGAAGACAGCTTGGAGAAGCACGATACCTGGATAACCGAGCAAAGCCTGTGGCCATGGTTCCCTTCCTCAGTGGCTCACCTCTCTGGCTGCATTCGGTCCGTCTTTTTCCTTCGCCACGCTGGCGGGCCAGATCGACCCTGCATCGAGTCTCGCCCGATAACAATTAGATTGAAACTTTGACCTTAGTTGCTGTCGTTGAGATGGTTCTCCACGTTGCTTCCCATCCTGTGCTCGGACAACCAGCACAAGATCTGCGNAAAGGGAGGTCAAGATGGCTATGTCTCTAGGATGAAATGCACAGTCCACTGCGCTGAAGTAATTGCCCGACTCCGAAGGCTTCCCATCGATAGTCCCGCGTTCCAGGTCGAGAGCTGTATGTTAAGGTGTGCCTCTTTTCTGATGTCGGATCGCGCTCGTCTGCGATGTCGTGATCTTCACCCAGCGCTCGGATCTAGTCCATGGAAAGTCTGCTTAGAAAGGCGTACTAGGGCCGCCTCTCTGTGGAGGATTGCCCAAAACATCCGCTTTTGTTCGAACCGGAAATACACACACAGGGCCCGGGGGTCAGCGCACTACTGGTGCCATGCTCACCCAAATGCCGATGGGATGATTGGACGGTTGGCACGGTTTGTATTGAATACAATCCATCGCTTTGACAGATCATCCCTTAGGTTACGAGACTTGGTCGTAACTGCACTTGATGACATGCATCAACTACTCTGCTTTACCGCTCATCCGACTTGACCTGACAAAGCTGTTTACAAACCTTGAAAGGTCGGGACTGAGAAAGAGAGAAGTCGGATAGCCCTCTATCAGACTTATCAGACTTCTCGACATCAAGACGGAATGTCGAAAGCGCTTACGAAGCGGATTCATGGGCGCTACTCCGCGTATCATCAACTCGGATGGCACTAGTGGCTGCGGTTTGTGTCGGGAATGGCGGAGTATACCGTCTGGTCGTTATACTCACGACTCGGCTGCCGGGTAACAAGGCCATAGTCTCAGAGCAACACGTATGTGGATTTCGAGATAATCCGCAGCTCAAGCGAACCGGAAACTCGGAGTGTACAGCCAGGGATGGCGGGAATCCATGTGAGTCTACCCCATATGCGGGTCAATTGAAACGTCGAGCGACGCATAAAAAGCTCGGTCTTTCGCTCATGGAGTGTATAGAACTCACTCCTACACCAGAGCCAACGTTTACAGCTTCCCCCTCGAGTTCTTGTCAACCGCCAAATCTCCCCGATGGTTTCCAAACCTTTCGCGTATCTTACTGCTTTACTTCTCACCCTCGGAGCGCTCTCCACTTCGGTCGCGTTCCCTAACTTCCAGGTCTCCAATGGCGACTTGTTGAGGCGCCAGGAAGTCGATGCTTCAACTGCTTCCCAGTCAGGAGGAGGGCGTCCTGGGCAGGGAGTCGACCCACCTCCACCACCTGGCCCACCCAGGTTTACGGGATTGAAGTTGGTCAACGATCGTGATCACCCTTGGAGACCGTTGAGAAATGGTGATATTCGCGGTCCGTGCCCTGGAATGAATACCCTTGCGTCTCATGGTGTAAGTCCGATCTTCCATAACTGTCTCCTTCAAAGGGTGATTAAATCGGCTTGCTTAGTATATCTCTCGTGACGGCGTCGCCAGCCCTTCCGATATCGTCAAAGCTGTTCAAGAAGGTACGAGTCTCAATGAGATGACGCAAAGGTGGTACGATTTACTGATACTGTTGATGCGTACTAGGGTTCAACATGGAGAATAAATTCGCTATCGTTGTGACCTACATCGCTCACCTCTTGGATGGAAACCTGGTCACCGACCTGCTCAGTATCGGAGGAAAGACCCCCAAGACTGGGCCTGCTCCTGCACCTCCTGCCCACGCCGGTGGATTCAACGTGCACGGAACTTTCGAAGGTGCGCGATATACTGTGCTCGGAAGTCGATTTAATGAATAATTCTTTCTTGTTCCAGGTGACGCTGGTATGACTCGTGGGGACGCGTTCTTCGGAGACAACCACAGCTTTAACCAAACTTTGTTCGATAAGGTTCGTTCACTCTCTCTCACCATGAAATCATAACATGCTGATAAATCGGCATTTCATTTCAGTTTGTTGACTTCAGCAACCGTTATGGCGGAGGCTTTTACAACCTTACTGTCGCAGGCGAGCTCCGCTACTCACGTATTCAAGACTCCATT
>SDEE01000705.1:0-25322 GCA_004126415.1 Candolleomyces aberdarensis
CTGACAGTCGAGGTGATAGGACCTTTACCAGAGTTGATGGACACAGTCGAGGAGATTGGACCAGGGCCAGAATTGATATTGACATTGGAAGAGACTGGGGCAGGTCCGCCGAGAATGGTGACGGTTGAGGAGACAGGTGCAGCCAGGGGGTTGGTTTCGTTCATACTATTGAGAACTTCAAGATTGTACGGATCGTAATCTATGGTCCGGTAATCGGTGTGGCCGTTGGGGTAGATATCCCGGGGAGGGGTGTTGACATACGAGTTCGTGTTGGGAAAGACTGTTAAGGAGGATCAGTAACTGTTGACACACAGAGAGGCTCGGATGACCTACTACACGAATTCGGAAATTGATTGGAAAAGGAAGGATCTGACGAACCGACAAGAGCGGGATGGTTCATATTGCCTAACGAGGGGTGCTGCAAATGTGAGGCATAGTTTGCACCACTGAAACCGTCATCATATGCACTACTCCCAAAGTCCCTTGCGAAATTCGCAAAGTCCTGCTGAGCGCCTCCCATGCCTCCAGCACTGTCAAAGCCCGAGCCCTGGTGCGTCAAAGCCCAATTCAACTGTGGTATAATTCCACCTCCGTGCATCGCCCCTCCTATTCCCGTGGCTGCCGAGTTTGCATTCGAGTGAGGGAGGACCATCATGGCTAGGTTCTGGGACGGATCCGCAGGTAAGAAGTCATATTGGAGCTGACTGGCGTCGATGATAGGGATGCCCGATTGCTGAAGGGAGGTGATGTTTGGATTCGAAGGCGTGGCTCCGGGCAGGATGTGCTGGTTAGTGTTTGAGTTCGCATTTGAGCCTTCCACTGAGGGAATGGTGGAATCGGAAAGGATGTTTGAATTTGGGAGGTCTNGGGGGGAGAATAGGTTTGGATGGGACATTTGTCTTCGTAGACTTATTGATCTGTCGAGGCCTGGGCCTTTGCTGCCGATGTCCTGGGCTGGTAGATTCACTGCCTGCGGACTCTTCAGCCCCTCCTGATGTCGAGGTTGACGTTGAACCACCTGTTGACTCAAGGCGGATGCCCGATGTGGTGGGCTTCTGCGAAACATTCCCCAACTTCCCCGTCTTCTGTGTAACAGTGTTCGACTTCTTAGGATGGGGACTCACCCTCTTCGATCCAGAACCTGCTGACTTCCTTGACTTCTCTGCGGCAGTTGACGATTTTTCAGGACCATCTTCATCCAAGGAATCCTCACCTCCGTCTGAATCATCGCCATCGCCATCGCCATCGCCATCGCCATCGCCATCGCCATCGCCATCGCCATCGTCATCGTCATCGTCATTGTCATCATCCGATGATTCACTCGAGGCTTCAGCCATCCCTTCTTCAAGAGCGGAATCCCCTGTAAAAAATCAAGTTTGTGGGAGATAATGATATCCGCGCTTAGAGAGACTCACCTTGAACGTGCTCTGCATAATACTCTGCCACCTTTTCTCCGTAGATATGGTCATAGTCTCGCCAGTACGTTACAAGGGTAGGAGCGTCTTCTGGCTCTCCGAATTGAAGTCTAGAGAAGTTAATCAGTATACGCCTCAGAGCATAGTAGAATTACTCACGACTTAAACTTCACCCTCCCTGCTTCCCGGGGGTGCTGGCCAATGTATGAAACAAAAAAGGCGATCTTTGTTCTTGCGGCCAGCAGCCCCAAGGTTGCTGTTAAGATGGCCGGGATCGCGTCAATTGATCTCGATGTTTATCAGATTGGGTGTGAATTACGAGACAAAACGAGCCATACTGTTGGATCTCTTCCGGCGACTTGGGCTCCTCCTCTGCTCGCTGATCCTCCATCAGAGCCTCATTCACCCTCGTTCGCTGCTCTACAGTGGCGTCATCCCACAACTGCTTGACCACCTTTGTCCAAACCGGAAGGCACTTTCGCTTGTTGACCCCCTCCTCCTTGTATGCCTTGCTTATCGGTCCTTTCACCACCTCTGGATACATAAAGGCAAACTTTGCAAAGATTCTCTTCTTCCGGTTTCGATTGTAAACTTTGTTCAGCACTGAGTTCCCGACTTTCTTCTTGATCGATCGATTCCTCGGATTGAAACGCCAACGATACCATGCCTTCAGTTGCTGTAAACGCATGATCAAACAATGTCCCAAAGGAGAAAGAGACTTCAAAGCGGAAAAGATGCGTTGGAAGGGGATAAGACACGTCGGGAAGAGGGAAAGACGCGTCTGAAGAGGGAATAGGCGTGTCTGAAGGGGGGAAGACGCGTCCAAAGGGGGGAAGACGCGTCCAAAGAGGGATACATGACGAGTTCACTCACCCTGCGACGAAAGCCCAAGCATCCTTGAACTGTTCCTTCTCATTGTCGGACAGGCTCTCGAATTTACGACCTGAGAAGAGCTCTTCCATCATAGGAAATTCCATCTGCCAGTCGGCATATAGTGTCTTCCAGAACGACTCGTACTTGCGTGTGGGGATACAGGCTTCATACTTGTTCATCCTCGCTTTGAGCCATGTGCCCTGGTCCTTGGAGGCCCAGTTCTTTCCTTTGGAAGCCATACAAAGACGGGTTGATAGAGTTAAGCTTTAGGAGTAAGAGTAACAGAGGAATTGGGGATGGGAGGACTGAGGCCTGGCTTATAGCAAACCGAGGCGTACGAATCGAGGTAGCCTTCCATCGAAGGATCGGAAATAGTGTTTCTGTGTGCTATGTCAGTACCAAAAGAATGCAGGCACAAACGTAAGACCCGAGCTATCTAGACTTCGAGATTCACCAAAGATACCCGTACAGCCAACTGGCAGATACATAAGTAGCTAGCTGTCAAGCGGGAGACTCCCCCACCCCCAAAGTTCAATCACTCACTTGTAATGTATCCTTCCGCACCCTCTGGAAACACTGACCAATTCAACGGCACTGTACCATTGAATTGGTCGATGTATCGCTTGTTGGTTGCCCTTCTGGAGACCATTGATGAACGTAGGTCTCTTCTACATCCCACTCAACTTTTGAGACTAATACTGTCACTGTCCCAGGACATGGTCAGCTTGGTGAGGTACATGAGGACGGTCTTGGTGAGGATCTTCAAATTTTTTCATATCTGATTTCAGTTTTTTTTACTTCCCAATTTAGTTGGTGAGAGATGCRWKGTTTGCAATGKTMCAAAAGTACAGCTGTTGAGGAAACGATAGACCAATGTTTGTGCTGTAACGTATCCAACCAAATATTCAAACGGGGCTAGATGTGAGCGTCGAGACCTTCCAAAAGACTGAGGATGAGCGAAGTGGCGGTTGGAATTGGGAGGGCACGGCCAGTTTGGGACGACTTATTGTTTGTGATGCTCCAAAAGTAAAAAAAAAAATCGAAAGGGAAATGAACGGAATCTGGTCTATCGTTCCCTTGAAATTTTGAAAGCTGTAAACAAAAAATGAAATGAAACGGAAAATGGTCTATCGTTTCCTCAACAGCTGTGTCATTGACGCGTGACCCGGGCCAGGCGACCCGCAATGAAACGCTAGTTGATAGCATTCGCAAGAGGTCGGAAATATGTACGTTGCATAAGCTACGATTTCGCAAAGAACAAAGCATAGACCAACCATAGACTAAGATGTGCCGCATGTACCAATTCGAAGGCGGAAGCTACAGCTTCAATTGATCAGCGGAATTTGAATTGATTTCTGTTTTCATCCACCAAATGCCCTTCAACGCCCCCCTTCAACGCCCCCCTAGAAATTGTCAGAGAAACAGTGGAAGCCGTGTATGCTTTGGCAGCACCTCTTCCCATCTCCAGGTTTGAAAACCTGGACGACTTGGCTTCATCAACCAAGGGGCCCTTGCATGTTCTCGCGTCATTGAGTGTTGCATCAAGGACATACCGGGAGGTTGTGCGGGAAGTTGGTTTCGGTCGCTTATGTAGTATTCGATCTGCAAAAGATTTGGAAGAGGGTTGTGATATGTTCTTGAGGATTTTAGGTCACTGGACAAGGTGGGCTTGACGACGCACTCTATCTCGTGCAGCACTCACTCGTGGTTCCTTAGGTTTATCCATTGCTCGTGGTTGAAATATCCGGACGGAGCAATCGATCTCAAGCCATTGAGGAAGCTCCAGATCCTGCGGCTGGACGAAACCTTCACGAGCGGGGTTCCTGACACCGTCGGATTGATCAACCTTTTTGTGAACCCGCCAGCTCACCTTTCAGAGCTCCATGTCACCTGGGTCCAACGACCGACTTCGTCTATTATTTCTGCGATTCAGCGTTTCGCTAACCTCAAGATTTTGCGGCTCCGCCAAACGAGGACCTGTTGCGATCTATGCAACCTCAACTGTGCTCTTGACCTTGCGCCGCCCCTTCCTATGTCCATCGTGTATGAAAACGGGGCAGGGCTTTCGGTGAGACCGAGAAAGGACACTATCTATTAGTATACTCGCTTACCTGAGTCGTTCTAGATCCATTACATCAAATCCCTGTCTTCACTGGGAAGACTGGAGTTTGTATCAGTGACCATCACCGTTTTCGAAGATTCCGAGGTCCATTTGGGTGGTTCGGAAGACTTGAATCCTCTCGCATGGTCTGGAGAATGTCATCACTGTATCACGACAGTTCTGGCTTCTCCTGAATTCAAAACTCGCTGGATCGCGCTCAAAACTGGACAAGAACAAGAAATTGAAGGCTCTGGAGGACGCAAGTACCGATTGCACAAGATACCAAACCTTAAGCGAGTAGAGTGGTACTTCGTAGAAGGTCTGGTGGTAGAATGTGACTGCGAAGACGAAGACGAAGATGAAGAAGAGGCCGAAGAAACCACCCAAGAATCGTGAAATACCGAATCGTGGGCTACAGAAGCAATAGAACATGATGAACCCAGAACCCCTTCCATTATCTCCGACGTGCTATACAAGAAGCCTCCAACTTCTCCCGAGGTATTATCGGTTCTAATATCAACATAATTAGGACTACCGGTGAGTGCGTTTCAGCTACGTTGGCCTTCGTCGAGTCTAATTGTCTCTTGTTTGTACAGGTTTAAATCAGCCCAAGCAGTGGAACTGCAGTTTCCCCTGATATCCCATCGCTGGAACCGCCCCGCATAATTTGAATATTCCTCGTTGTTCTTAGCACCTGCTAAGTCCGACATCCATCCGGAAGTCACTGGTTCCCTCAAGCTTATGGATGTCTTGTCCCTCAACGACTTCTTTTGGCCTGGGACTTCAAATACGACCGTCATGGTTGTTCGTCGGCATCGTGCGGGTTGACTAGGACCTTATCCTCATATTGTCCCCTTTGTGAACCATGGTCTCCTGGCGCATTCTCGCCGGTGGCTACGACGCCTTTATCGCCACGTATCTCTTTACGGCAACAGCCAACTCATCTTCTTTGGAGTTATGGGCTAAATCAGCGACGGGTCAGAACCCTACGTGGCTGGCCAGGCACCCGGAGAACCACAGCATCATATAGTGAGTTTCATAGTCTTTTAACTATCAAAATTGAACTAGACTGACGTGATTGTAACTGACAGCACAGTGAACGAGCAAGGAAATGGGTTGTTACAGTCGTTCCTGGTCAATCCTGCCGGGTCCTTGTCAGTCGCTCTGAACACTACAAACTCCCTCGGGGCCAATCCCCAATATATCGCCGCCCTCTCTAATGGCAAAATCGGGATTGTGAATACCAGCACAGGCTCCGCTAGGGTGATCAACACCACAGATTCTGGAGCGACGTTCAATGTCACTGCTCCGGTTGAATACATCCAGTTTCCAGCTGATGTCAAGCAAGACGAGACGTCGAATCCTAGCATGATTTTGGAATACGGAAACGAGCTTTGGATTCCTGATACAGTGAGTGGGCCTCGCGTTCTATTCGCTCTTTGCCTTGGCTAACGAAAGTTTGAATGAAGGGAAGGGATATCATCTGGCGTGTCATCGAGGAACCGGTTGGCCCTAACATTACGGACATACTCAAGCTCAATATCACCGGTAATATCACTCAGCCTAAGAAGAGCGGCCCTCGACATATCGCTATCTTCGGTAAGCAAAGGGTCTTTATTCATGATCCAGCAGTATCGACATACCTAAATACTCCCTCAGAGGATCGGCTCTACACGATTCAGGAGAAATCGTCTACTCTTATGGTCCAAACGGTCCCCAAGCTTCCTGAAGACAACTCAACCATCCTTTCGAGAACCACCATCATCCCAGATGACGCTCCTCGATACGGCGCGGATTGGGCTGGCGGTGCTATTGTCATCCCGCCTCGCACTGACAAGTTCCCGACACCCTACATTTATGTCTCTAACCGGAACCTCGGTGTTCCGGACGAGCGCGGAGATACGATTGCGATATTCGAATTGGTTAACAAAGACACGGAGGACGAAGAGTTGAAGCTTGTGAAGCAGGTTTTTACTGGATTGAACCAGATACGTGTTCTGTCGGTTGGACCTGCGGGGGAAGATGGCGGTGATGAGTTTATCCTTGCGAGTGGTCAAACTGGGCAGGGTGGGGTCGTTGTCTTCCAGAGGGTTGATGATGGAAGGGACTTGAAAGAGATCGTGCGCAATAGGGATATCCCTAACCGTACAAGCTTCATCTGGCTTTGATTGTGCGATTACGTGTAAGTATGGCGCCGTCGTTTCAAATGGAATCATTCGTGGAATCTGCGTGCGTCTTCAGGTGGTCAGATGAATTATCTGACGAGGTGACAACAACATCACTGTGTTCGCTTCGTCTCCGACGTTCTCGGTCCTCAGTCGCAATATACCTCGGAAATTCCGAATTTACGACATCAAGCTCAGCCACGTCGACGATGCACCGAAATATGTCCACCCGCGAAGCCAAGGCCTCCAATTTACGAAGTCGAATCATGTGCCCTCGCGTGTCGATGCTCTCTCGCTAGCGACGTCGATAGTATAAGTACATTCTTGCTATCGCTGACGTGGAGAACGCTCCGTGGTCGTTACCTCTCCATCGCCATGGTGTCTTGGAAGATTATTGCAGGCGGCTACGACCTCTTTGTCGCGACTTACCTTTTCACAGTGACAGGACGGTCGTCCACATTGCGCTTGCTCTCGACCTCGCCCACAGGGTTGAACACTTCATGGATCACCCAACATCCCACCAATAAGCATATCCTCTAGTAAGTGTTCCACTGCTAAAGAACTGAGGAATCTTGCTAACAATCGGAATAGTGCGGTGAACGAAATGGCACCATTGGGTGCTCTTCAATCTTTCAAGATCGCACCGGATGGGTCCTTGTCTGACCCTTTAGACACTGTCTCGACTCTAGGAGCAGACCCGGCTCATGTGGTCGCGCTCCCTAACGGAAAGGTGGTAGTGATGAATTACAGCACCGGTGATGGGAGAATCATCAAGACTACCCATGGAGGAGCGAAATTCAACGGATCAGGTCCTTTGATCGAATTCCRGGTGCCACCTGGGACGTTGAGCCACCCACATCAGACCGTTCAGTACGGAGATGCGTTGCTCATTCCGGACTTGGTGAGTGTGATCTATTGCTACTTGATAAAGTCTCTGGGTGTTTACGGTCAATGCGCGCAGGGTGCCGATACAATCTGGAGAGTGCAGGAGGAACGAGGCAGCGATACAGTTGTGTTCAAGGAGCCTATACCACAACCAAAAGGAAGTGGACCGCGGCATATTTCTATCGTCGGTAAGTTCTCGTCTGGCACCGTCAATCGAGAATGTGTCTGACCGCAACCATTCTGCCTTGTCCTCATTCTCAGGTGATAGGCTCTTCACACTGCACGAGCTCTCATCCACCCTCTCTGTCCAGCCTATACCCGCTCTCAACGCCACTTCGAGTGCAATCACCCGTGTCTCCGTGGCCCCTGAAGACGTTCCAGCGGGAGCCAAATGGTCCGCAGCGGAGATCTTAATTCCGCCTCCCACCAAGAGGTTCCCGAGATCCTACATCTATGTTTCAAACCGTAACCTCGGCGTGTCCGATGCCCGGGGTGACACTATCGCCATTTTCGAGCACGTTAACAAAGGGAAAGCTGACGAGGGGCTGGTCTTGGTGAATCAAGTTCATACCGGCTTGGAACGGGTCCGGGGAATGGAGTTTGGCCCGGTTGAAACCGGTGGAGACGAGTATATTGTTGCGAGCGGCGTTACGGGCAAAGGAGGCGTTGCCGTCTTGAAGCGGGTGGACGGTGGGAGGAATTTAAAGGTCGTTGCGAGGAATTTGGAAATTCCTACCAGGACGACGTTTGTTTGGCTGTAGCCCATATGCATGGTGTTACTATTCTTTTTCGCAGGGGATTCAGAGGGTCTCGGCTCTCATGGAATTGGTGCTGCCTCGTCGAAGACCCAATCTATTTTTGAACGACGTTCGATCCCCCTCCGTCGGTCGGTCCTACGGAAGACCTTCTAGAATACTATCACCGGGGTAAGTACCATAATTGAGGACAGTTGGTGTATGCCTTGTAAGTCTCCACTCGACCTAATCTTGCATGCACGCTTTCAGGTGCCGCCGGGGTTCTTGTTAGTTCATCTCCACGTTGTTCCTATATTTAACAAGCCTGAAACTTACCTGTTGAAGGCATCTTTGGAGATTCCTTCAACCAGCGATCGTCGCTCTTTCCTTTACCGATCGCTGCTGATATTTTGCGGCCTGAACGCCTAATAAGCGCCCATCAAATGCGGGGCACTGGGGACAACCCAACGTAATACGAGACACACATACCATCGTCTGTCGTAAGTCTCGCTACGTGTGCACACTGGGGTAATGCGAGTCTATCCGTGAGGCAGTATGTGCCGCTCACCACCACACGGAACCCGGGTAGACGTTGACAGACGGTACCTGGCAAATGCTATACAAACGGAACGGCCGGGTGACCGATGAAAGTCCAGGCAGCGAACGACTTCGGTTGGGGAAACCGTTGTTTTGGGGGTCGAGACAGGAGGTTCACTTATGTTCAGAAGCTTTCCCAGCCAGAAAGCTTAATCACAGCATCGCCCTATCGTGTGGTTTGGAAGATCAGAGAAGTGACTTCGCTAGGGTGATACCGGTTCTCGTGAGTACCTCGTTCCAATTGCACCGTTGACCCCTAAGCTAGATCACCCTGGAGAACCGTAAACCAAGAATATGATTCATACATTACAATGCAATAGCCTGCGAACAGATCCTGCATTTTTGGCATTGGTGCGAGCTAAGAGGTGGAGTCGATGGCACTGTGACGCCATCCTTACCAAAAGACCTAGAACGGCCTTCGGTGTTCAGCAGGTTCGATATATCCAGTGAAATTCCGACATACACTGTGCGTGTAGTGTAGACTTTACCATAAAAACCGTAGAAGAGTACGAAGAGCGCATAGAAGTGATTCTTCGAAGGAGCGGCCGATCATGCGGCGAGTTATTTTTAGCGACGGGACGGGTTACCATCTCGGAGTCTGTAGGCCTCGGCATGGGCCTGGCCAGCCACCGATCGCGAGTCGCGACGGTTCTGTGGAGTCTGGAGGTGAAAATAATTTATATCTTATTCATCAACGACCATCCTACGATTTATCTCCTATGTACATGTATTGTCTGTCTGCGTGGCTAGCATTGCCAAGGCTTCGGCTGCGACTAGCAGCAATGCTTGGCAGACAATACTGATCATGTCCTCCTCGATGACAGATGAAAATTATCGTTTGTCATTCTCCTGTATACCCCACTTGATCCCCACATTTCATCATTCAATACGTCTTAACCGAATATGCCAAGCTCCGATAGGAAAGGCTCGTTTCCCCACGTAACTTTTCCTAGATTCACGGTTGTATATCACCAGAGATGGCGATGGCAAGCTTTTAGATCACTGGCTACCTCTGTGCCAACCGCGGGCAGCAGTAGCGAAACACCATGCCCAGTTAACCAATTCAGCGTGCGTAATTTGAGTAGAACTCTGTCTTTGGGCAATGTGAAGGGCACTCCAAGGACCTTGACTTCGTGCCGCACCAAACCGCCAAGAACAATGGCTGCCATTTTGCTCCATGTCCGTGGCATAACTATTTTTGCAATGACAAATCCTGTAATCGAGGTCGCTAAATCTCGACGCGAGATCCGCACGGATTCCGGCCGCGACAAATGGAGGGTGCAGAGATCCAGGTTCCTTCGTGGTACGTACCTAGGGAGTGCCGCTCCAGCCCGTGGTCTCATGACAGAAGGACCTCCACAACACCGATGGTCTTGAGTGAAGTCGATGCGGATTGAGCGCTTCGAAGCACTCGGTGCCCAGAGAACGGTAGAGAAGCCGAAGCAGTATAAATAACTCTGGGGTTCGCCTTCCTCACGCCGTTGATTTCACCGGCTCAAGTTTATCCCTCAGCTTCCCCATCTGTCTGCCAGTGGGTTAGACTTAAACCAGCCTCTGCCGTCCATCGCTTCTTCTTGACCCCGTTTTCCCTCGTCCCCAACATCACCAACATGTCCAACGGCGCCTCTGCAGATGTGTTAGAGAAGGGAACGGCGGTACATGCGACGACTCCTCAGGAAGCCGTCAGCAGAACGGCAGGTTACCCTGCAGCCGCTCGGCCATCTCGAATTGGGAATCCTGGGACTCTGTGCGTCTCGAATCTTCCTGACCTTCACCCTTTCGAAGTTTACTGATATGATCTATTAATAGTGGTCTCTTCTCCTTCGCTTCGACGACTCTGATGTTGTCATTGTACAACGCCCAGGCGAGAGGGATCCATCACCCGAACGTCGTTGTGGGTATGGCCATCTTCTGTGGTGGTCTCGCCCAACTCCTGGCTGGTATGTGGGAGTTCCCTCGAGGCAACACTTTCGCTGGCGCTGGTAAGCATTCATTTCTTTTCATTCATTCCTTCATCGGCCACTGGGCATGCCCGACGTCATCACTATGCTATGATGGTGATTAACCTTTGTGGCCCTTGGCGCTTGCGTACCTTGATGTGAAGGTCTTGGCAAGCCGCCACATAGCCCGGCCCGCCTCCGCGTACCTCAGATTCATTCGCTAACTTCGCCTCGTTTCCAAACAGCGTTCACTTCTTACGGCGCCTTCTGGTTGTCGTACGCGACGGTCCAATTGCCGTTCACTGGTGTTCGGGCAGCTTACACTGATACTGAAGAGTTCGCCGCTGCGATCGGAATCTATCTTATCACCTGGTGCCTTGTGACTTTCTGGTTTTTGTGAGTGCGCTCTTCAGAGCCTGTTGGTAGTTCTTGCTAATGACTCCCTTCTAGCATCGCAGCACTGAGGAAGAGTGTGGCATTCATCGCTCTGTTCGGGTTCCTCACCGTCACATTCTTGGTCCTTGCTATCGGTGACTTCTACCTAGCAGTCAAGTAAGTCCGGTCAAATGCCACCTTCGAACAAGCGACTGACGATATTCAACAGCGTGACCAAGGCTGGAGGTATCCTTGGTGTTATCACCGCCTTCATCGCCTACTACATCGGCCTCAGCGAGCTGCTTGCAGCTGAGGATATGGCCGTTATTCACCTCCCCCTCGGCGTATTCCCCAAGCGCGTCGCATGAAACAGGAAACCTTCTGTGATTGGCTGCTGTCCTCTTTAACACTGTCTTCAATCCCTAACGGTTCAAGGCTTGTTATTTTAGCCTTGTGCAACTTTTCTCTTCATCCTCTACGTTTCCGGCGTCCATGTGTATCATCGTACCCAGATACCCGGGCTAATACCACAATGTTTGTAAAAAAAAAAAAGCGATGTCACTTAACGTTGTAATACCTTGTACGAATAATTTATGAATGGTTTACTTTGGCTCTTTCCTCAGAAGATAGTGTCTGATCCTTGAACTGGGCTTTTTGACTTGGTGGCCATCGCGACCAATTAGGAAACGAGAAGGCTGCTTGGCAAGTGCGTTATCATTCATGGTAAGACGGTTAAGCGCGCTAGATAGCGCCTTGGACAGCACGAACCCCTGTGCTCTCTCGTAACTCTCTCCTCGCGCATTGGCTCGGTCTCATTAAGCACTGCTGAAGCCGGCTGTTTTGGTAACAACTATTACTCCAGCGCATGTAAACTTGTTGATTCCATTCCGCCAGTACAGGGGCAGATATCGGAGTCTACTTATTATCAAGCTCACAGCAATACCAACTAAAATGCAATCATTCTGTATCAAAAACATGGCTACTCAATGAGATACCCTTGCTTCACCACTCGTTATCTCAACTTCCATATAATCTCTTCCTTCGACAGGGTCTGGAACATGGTATCTAGAGAAGAAACCCGTCAGCATATTTGAGTATTATCGCAACGCTGAACGCGGAACCCACTCCTTTATGTGCCCGATGAGATCCCGGGTGTTATCCCACCTCAGTCTAATCGAGGACGTGGGCGGACAGTGAATGCAACAAAGGTTCCTCGGGGGAACCATTTGGTATGCCACTGCCTTACGGCTCGGGTAGAACTTGTAAGACCAACTTTGGCTTTTCGAGATACTTGGTGAAGAGGTTCGGGAAACAGACGAGTTCATGGCCGATTTCGAGCTCGGCGATGGTATCGACGTCATCAGCATGTCTAGAGATTGAAGGATTCTGAGGAACAAAGTGATGAGTTGATTGGAAAGACACAAACTCTGTAGTGATGTGGTTAACAACTGCAGCGTACTCTTCCGGCGTCTCTAGGTGCTTTGTACAAAGCCCGCAACCCCAAGTTGGTCTGTTTCGCAGTGGATAGGGCTTTTCTCGCGCTTTCACAGACTGAGCTGCTTCTTCGCTCAAAAGTAGCCAGGTCTGGGGTGTGTCGTCGTGTCCTGGCTTGACACAATAAAGCACATGTGTGAGCTAAGGATACATATATCAATCAGTGTTGTCACGATAGCAATATTCAATCAGCAACCACATACGCATTCTCTCCACTTTAACGCCTTCCTCCACCGTACCCCAGTAAAGTCCGTATACTCGCAGTACCCGCAGAAAAAACGCGCGTCCAGCTTGTCCATATCCTCCGCCGTCGTTGTCCGGGGGTCCTTTCCAACGAGTTCCACAAGAGCAAGCGCCGACGCATGGCCCCTTTCAGACCAGTGCAACGTCCCATGCCACTTTGACGGGTTCGTGCTGCTGCTGCAGATATGAGTGAGGATGTTATCCCAACCAACGAGCGCTGCCCCGAGATGGTGGGTGCCTTTCAAGCAATTGGCACAAGAGAGTACGACAACTGCTAGGTCGAGTGCAGCCTCAGCTCTAGAGAACTCAAGTTCGGGCGCTACAGGCGACTCAACAAACGTTGGGTATGCGAGCCGAACTTTCTCTACAAGGTCGTCACGGACTTTTTGGTACCAATTGGATAGCTCCGATACTAGAACGGAGGTACTGTCGGGCATAGAAGGGTCGAAATTCTTCGGGAGGATGCCTCCATCCCAGGAGTGCAGAAGCTGTCGAGGGAAGTGAGCCCATTCGGATGGGTGGATGGACTTGCTTTGGTACCCCTTGACGAGGGAGTTTAAGGCCGTCCACCTCCTCTCACGCTGTTGGTCCAGGTGAATTGACTTAGCGTTGCCCATGAGGGTCTTGAAGTGCCACCGGAAGCCTAAACGGAAGAAAAATTACGGGTGATCAGAAGTCATGACAGATTATATATACCTTTCTGTGACGAGCGCATGCCTAATACATCCCATTGACGGAGATAGCCTTTGGTGAAAGTGACTCGGATTGCGTCATTGATCAGACGGGTTTCGTATCCCATTGCTCTCAGTTCCCGAGCGCCCCTGTCGGCGGTGTTGACATTAAAAGTAATAAAGGAGTTGAAGGTCGGAAGTATGGACCTACCTTTTCTTGTACCATGATTCTTCCCGCTTGCGCTGGCTCTTCAGCACTCCATTAGCCCAGCTAGAGGCTGCTCGAGTAAGCTAAGTTGAAACAGAATTCGAAGTGAGCGCTTGCGATACAAGGCACAAATTTTTGCTTACTTCCTACTCCCAATAGAATGAAGGGGAGGGTGAGCGAAGAACAGTCTCGAGGCACTTGAAAGACTAACCGCGCAACGAATACAATGTTTCACTACAAACGAAAAGTTTATTCTTTCCCCGGGGGATCCGCAATCCTGCACGCAAGAGTTAAGAACTGTGATTAAACCCCGGCTGTTTCTCGACTTTGTGTGCGTGCGAGTAGTGTATATCCCTTACCTCACAGACAGAACGCCCGAACAGAAACGAGGCCCATTGAACAGGGTCAATACTAGACGGACCTCGTGGTAACCCGGACATCCCGAATGCATTTTTCCAGGCATAGACAGCGCCGACGTTCGTCGTTGGATCACGATCCCATAAGAGCTGATGCAAGAACTTGCAAGTCAGAGAGAAATTATGGAGGTCTAGTGGGTGTGAAACTGAAAGTATCTGGCAGAATACCCGAGGATGGAGAGTCAGAGAGCTACGAAAAAAAGTTGAGTGGCGACGGACCTCGAAGAGAATATCTACAGGAAGACTCAGAAAGCCGCCGTCACCCGCATCGGCNGCCTTGGCTGGGACAGGTGGCACTGGTATGCGAGGACCTTTCTTGCTTTCTAAGCGCAGCTGTCGAGCCACGAACCCTCGAAGGAAGTTTCCTGCGAAAAGAAAACAGCGTCCCGTGAGCTTAGATTCAAGGCCAGCGCCCAATGGTGCATACGCTTTAGAGGAGGACCGTTGTCACAAAGTTCAACCCGAACTTCGTCTATCGGAAGATTTGAGAAAGGCAGCTCGACGGTGGCCGGACTATAGTGATATCCTTGCTCCTTGTCGACTCGAACCACAGGTTCAACCGGGGGTGGCATGAGCAAATCATCAGAATCTTCCGAGTCACCCTCACTCTCGAGCTCTGAGTCTTCTTCTGAGTCAACCTCTTCTTCCGAGTACAAGTCATAGGCCTGCCACATGAAGTTTCCTTCGCCGTCCTCGGAGTTGTAGTCCATCGCTGAGCTCGCTTGAAGACTGGTGAGGAAAATTATAGCGCAACTGAGAAAAGGATGCTGGATGTTAGATCGGGACTAAGTTTGTTAAAAAAAGCCCAGCATTTGAAAGTCCGGTGTGTGTATTGAGGCTCGGAGCCCGATAACCCCTTCGCGCGCTGATGCAGTGTAGTATCCACTTGGGTTGGATTCAAAACAAGAAAAAATGCCAGTGTTCAGCGACCCGTACACTTGTCATAAGCCTGTATAATCGGGGCCTTAGTCAGTAACACGAAGTTACACAAGTTGAATGGTGTTCGACAGAATGCCGTGATTGTGGGGTAACTCGGATGCGAAGTTAATGTTATAGAAAAGTAGCTGAAAGGACCGCTACAAGAGGGTACCATTGACCAACTTAAATTGAAGTGGATATTGTTGAAAACATAAGGACCATAATGTCATATTGATTTATATCTCCCTCGATTCATTTGGAATCCTGTCGTGCTTTGGTGCACATATATCCATCAAGAGCGTTGAAAACATAGCCTGCAGCTTTATGCTTCTCGTCGCAGATATGCTTGGAATCCTTAATGGCAAGGAGGCGCCCTTGAATAGCATCCTTATGGCCTATCACGCGCCGAGTCAATTGGGTACGGAGGCTTGAGCTGATCGGTTGCACGGGGAGAGTCACGCCAAGTTCCGTTGCTGCTAGGTGAGGAAGGGTCTTCTCAAACGTCTCAAGGGACACGATGGAGGAACTAAGGGTTGAAACGAATGTATAGTCAGCGACAAGTCCCTCGACGATATGGATGCACATACTGAGTCAACCCAGCAACTGTGCCGAGGTGAGTCCCGGGACCCAAATCCGAGTCCCACATGGCGGTATCGACTCCAACAATACCGTCGCTCTTCGGGTAAAAGGGGTACACAATCAGGGCATGAGGACTGGAAAGGACTTGGATGAGCCCTCGCGCACCATATCACTGCCTCACAAACTCACGCGTAGGATAACGTAGGTAACACGAGCAATCCCGCCCAGCTAAAGTACCGCACTTTTGGGTTATTCCGGGTTTTTCGATTGAACTCGGACATGAATTTGCAGGAAAGGTTTGTCAACCCTCCAAAGTCCGTGCCGAAAAGTTCTCGAATCTTGGCAGCGTCCTCTAGAAGACGTATTTCTCTGAGTGAGCAGATACTCGTGGGCTAGGGGAAAACTTACCGCTCGCCCCGTCTAGCATTGGAATCTTGTCAAGGTATCTAAGACCTCGGTTGGGAGATCCCTGCAGATAAGTCATGATTAACCTGCGTCAAGGCATCAAGAAGACAACGCACAAGGGTAGTGGCGCTGAGAATCCTAAAAGGCAGGTTTTCGCGCGCAGCAATGTCTCTGGCCACGATGCCTCCCTGAGCTTCGACCTGAGAAATGGATACCTGGTAATGGCACAAGACTCACCATAGAATGCCCGATGAGATGGACCGGTTGTCCTACAGGATATAGGCCCGACATCTCTTCAATAAGACGCTGAGACCGCTCTTCGATGCTACCAAATCGAGAGATGGATGGAACGTAAAAATGGATGCTGGCCTTGGTCAGTGACCTCTCTACCACCTTCCAGGTGCCAGTCTCAGCAGGCTTGTCGGTCCAGCCATGGATGAGAATGATTGGGAACTTGATCGTCACTGACCGACTAGTGGTCAAGTTATGCTCTCATGTCAGATCGAGGAGTGTTACTCACTTGTGTCAAGGGCTGAAGCTTGAGGTGGAAGAGCAGAAGCGCAGGCGCTCGCCAAGCCTGGGGAAGCATGAGTTACTGGCCCCTACCCCCAATTTATTCCAGACCCGAAAGTCGCAAGACAAACGCCACCGAGGGAGATGGATCACCCTTGTTGCGCATCGTGTTTCCAGCTACATCAGCCATAATCCATTTCTGCTGTTTTGACCTCAAAATCGATGAGCGCTAATCTTGAACTCGGGTTTAGTTGTGAAGAGCGAGGTTCCTTCCTGCCGAAAGCGACAGAACGCAGATTCTCATAACTTTCAGCAGTATGGGAGCTGGGTAGATGAACACAGCGCCTTTAGCTGAGCAGCATGACGACGCCATGCGAACCAGCTCATGAGCAGCGTATTGAAAAGTGACGACCTAGTGTCGTCTGTTCACCTCTGCCTCGTTCAATCGGGATCTCAACATGATAAGCAGACGATATGACGAACTCACCTCGAGGTAGCTGACAGGTAGACACGCGTATGTCAAGATGCAATTGGATGAAAGGAATCACATCAAAAGCAGATACATTCTCAGATCCAGGAGATCATTCCTCGTTCTGGTGTATACGAGGACCAAGATGGTGGTTCAAAGGGTTCAGTGGATATATTTCTCACGGTAAACGCCAGCTCAGGCCGCGACTCCGATGATCTCTTGCACGACCCAATTTTCTTAACACTGTATTTCACAAATCATGTCGATTGGAGAGGTATGGAATAAATTTTCGCCCCGATTTCTCTAATCGCTTACGCATCCCGGGTAGTTCCAAACGATACCTGGGCACTATTCTTAGACATTGGCCTCGCAGTATCTGAATATCACTGTGTTCGGTCTCAATGGGAGCTGCTATCATCCCAAAGCCGGCTCTAGGGACTTATGTCCAAGTATATACACCTTGGCCCGACATACAGAATTGAATTACTCTCCGAGTGGTTCGCTGCCGTCGATGGTGTCAAATGATATAACATGTGCCCGGTACGAGGAAGCGCTCATCTCCCAGCCCTCTAAGCCGAACTAACTGGGAGATATTAGTATTGGACTGCTCACACCAATTACTCCATTGCCGCGAAACCAATTAACCTTGGACAATGTACACGCCCCAAACGCGTGGTTGTTTCACTTACCAGGGGCGAACAGAGCTCCGGTTAGAGGCTCCAATAATCCTGAGGAGCTGTCACTGGTCGGACACTTGGGCAGTCTTTAGGTTACGTGTGAGTGCGAGGAGCAGGCCTTGAGATCGTAAATTGACAAGCTGAATGTTCCAAATCTATACTTAACGCAACAGTGTCGTGTTAATGCTTCACTGAGCAGGGCTAGCCCAGCCATTAATACGCCCGACCACATCCAAGCCCCCATCTGGACGCTTTCTCAATGTCTGACCCAAAGTACCAGCACCGCCGTGATAGCAGTCTATCCAAGACCGACTATACTCTCGATGAAGAAATTACGACTACTAAACGCTCCGGTATCGACATTACAGAAGTCCTGCCCTCGGCTGAAACAAACCCACTGACACCTGTGGACAAAGAGCAGTACCAGCGTCTGATCAGCGGGTTTAGCGCCCTCTGTGTCGCGGTATGTCCGCTTTTCTTACTTAGTTACGGTTTTGTAACAGGAATGCATAGGCTGGCTTCGTGGCCGCTATCCAAGCCCAGCTCCTGGGTTTGACGAATGACAAAGAGGACACAACCACCACTCGCGCCATCAACGCCCTTTTCTTGGGAGCGATGCTCATCGACATCATGTCGGCCATGATGGGATACCTCACCATTCGATGGCTCGAACGCATGCGGGACGCCGAGCAGGAACTYTTAAACAAGGTCCTGCAACGGAAAACTAACTCCCTCAGGGAGAAGAGGCGAGATAGSACCGACCCCAAAAAGCCGCCAGTGGACTTCGATGCAGAGAGCACCAAGATCCCACCTCCGACCCTCGCTCARAAGGYCATGGCTCTATCCCTCCTTATCCCCCTTCCCTTCCTCRTAATCGGAGTCATTTCGATGTTGGTCGGGATCTACATACATRTCTGGAGYGAACAMCCGACAGTGGTCGCTATCATCGTCACTGTCTTTGGTGGAATCACTCTTCCATTCATCCTATGTGACTTTATCATCGGAAGGAAGGACGACCGGCGCAGGCGTATCATACGTCGTATTTGTGAAATGCAAGGTGACTGGTAGAGCGTCTACTGCTCCCTTATCCGGATCCAACCTGTTTCTTTTGTACATGCTATTCGTTTYCGAGCTTGTCGTATGTATCTGTACATGGAATGTCATTTCGGAGTTCTGTATCCCGCTCCACTCGATGCATTGAGTAACCCAGAATGGTATAAATAGTCGTTCATGTCCCAAGTATATCGGTACATACAGCACTATCACAATGCATGTGATATGAACTATTTATTAACGCCACTGGCACGTTTCTTGCCTTCCCTGAACCGTGCTTCCCAGTTCGCTTCCGGGAAATTGGCTGCATGTAGACGGTCTGTCGTACGCCTGAACGCCTCAAGGTCCCTCCCGCTATAGTAGTTGTGACCCCCTCTTGGAAACGAGTTCCTAGCGTTGGCGATATCTGCTRCMGTGCAGGGAGGTTTCAAAGTGGGCTGAGCAGCTTGACTGGTCGCGACTTCGATCCAATCCCCAGGCATGCCAGAACCATCCTTGGATATTGGAGATCGGATAATCGAACCGTCGACATCCGCATTGGTCTGGAGAGGAGCTGAAGCAGAGGTAGGGTCGTTTGGCTTGTCAGGGTTTCCACCAGAGGCTCCGTCGGYGACGGAGACTCGGAAGAGCGAAAACTCGTTCTGTCCTTCTGGTACTCGATACAGCTTTCGCCTGAATGCGTAGAGAGGYYTGTCGCAGAAGTGGACATATCCGAGAGCCCGTGGRGGTACRGCAGGYACACCTWGTGAATGAARAAATATANTTGAGYCAAGGAGAGTCATACCAAGAAGAATAGATAAACGAACCGTCGTTGAACGCTTTGACCGAATACTCTCGGACGACAGCTTTTTCRTTCTTCTTCTCCCAGTCGTKGACYAACTTCCTGAAATGGCTRACGAGAGCAACGTTGCCAGTTCGCGGCACGCCGAAGGTCGTCAGACATAACTTCTTTGGAAGAGCAATGCCGGCTTGCGTCGCGTCCTTCGTTTTTCCTTCAGAGGAGGAAAGCAGGTCCATGCATAGCAAATACGCAACACTTCCGCCCATACTGTGCCCCGTCAGCACCAGCTCTTCCGGCGCATGATYCTTGATTCCCTTCCTTATCGCTCCTTGCAGACCCTCCTTGACGTCCCTGTAAAGCGTGAAGAAACCAGTATGAACMCCTCCAAGTGAATCCCCATCTTTTTCGCCACCAGCGACTGCAGCGGCAGGGGCAGTKGCGCCTCCTTCAACAGGGGGAGCAGAGGCTGGTACCGRCTCGACGACTTCGGACTCTTCGTCCACAGRAGGGTTGACGTTGCCATCCACGCGTTCCACGGTGGAACCTGGCCTCCACGCCATCCTCACAGCCCTCAAATTCTGAATMGCATGCTTCAAGTTCGACGACCCAGAAATCGACACTATGAGCTGCTTCGTCGTCCTCCGAAAGACAACGAACGCAGTCAAATCCATCTTGGCTCCGAATATCTTCTCGACCCAGTCGCATTCRCCSAGGACGGGATAGTCCAGCAGGATCTTCTCGTCCTTCAGCGTAGCGTGCTTCTCRAACAGCGACTTGACTTCGACTGTGCTGTAGACGAGCTCAGCRAACTGGCCTRTAATGYAGATATAAGTYAAGGGCTAGTAGAGCAGAATTTATTGGACCAAATACACACCAGTTTCAGCGATCTCCTTCGCAACTTCCTCAKCSACAAGGTCTTTCTCCGTAAGAGCTGGGCATTCCGCATACCTCCCGGCCACCTTCGACAACCAYCTAAAGTTATCCAACCTCTCCGAAGCATACATCGTTTTCTCTGAATCCGTAAGCTTGCTGCTGGAGGTGGCGGCCTTCAAACTAGTCGTCAGATCCAGGCCCCTYGTCGTCGTCGTCCCGGGCTCGGGGGCGCWACGAGCCCCGGTGGCCTGTCGATCTTNCNNCTGCGACACTTCGACCACTGCCTGTCCCGCCGAYACGGCTGRCGCGGTATTGGACGCCTCAGCGGCCGATGGTTCCGCCTCCTTCTCCTTGGAGCTRGCATCCTTGACTTTCTGCGTCATCTTCTTCCCCGTCTTGATCTTCTCCTTCGCTCKTTTAAGCTTGGACGCTAGACTTTGATTGTCCTTCTCCTCTCTGTATTTTCGGAATGCAGCTTCCGTGTGATCAGCCTTYTCCAACAATAGCGCYGATTGCAGTTGGATGATGTTCGAGGGAGGAGGAGCAAGGGCCTTCGAGTCYTTRGACTGTGAYNGGGNAGGCGAGACWGAMGACGAAGTGAGGGAATGGGGAGAAGAGGAGCTCGAGYCTGAGCTCGACGAGGACGACGACGACGAAGAAGAAGAAGAGGAAGACCCGGAGGAGGTAGAATCAGAAGATTCTTTTCCCAGTGGTTGGTGTGGTGGTATTATTGGCGACCCCGATTTCAGCGACTCCAAATTAGAACCGGGAGATTCTTCCACAGTCATACCCATCGATGATATYCAGACGAAAAAAAGATGGAAAGACTAAATGGGGAGGGAANGGGGGGAAGAGAAGAGATGAACAAACGAACGTTCGTTCGTTCGTTTCCTCTGATGCGGCGGCGAATGAACGCCAGCTTATATTTACGCCCACCAACTACGAGTGAAGTCGTGTGCAGAGTGCGGTGCCGCTGACACTGCCTGGGGTGCCTGCGGATGGGGCCACTTGAGCCAAACGCCAACYAAAGAGGAATGACTCAATGAGTGACTGGTCACCCGATTCACTCTGCGATAGTGGTCCRCACAGCCTAGTAAGAGCCGGTACGCTAACYTGACGTCCATACATCGAAGCTAAATCATCGATCCATCGGTCAGCTGCAGGCCTCATGTCGAGGTCATTTTAAAGGTGCCACATACCAAGATAAACGAATCGTACGCCCGCAAACCAGTGGGYAGGCTCAGAGGCGAGATTGGCCAACAACTATCTCGCGAACCGGTTCAGCCTCCCATTCGTGGCACGTTAGCCCAGAGGCGTCACCGCTGTAACCCACGTCAAAAAGAGCATAGTTGCRGAGCGTACATATGGCTTTCAAGCACATGGACAGGCTTGACACAGGCTCATCAAAGGCGTAAATCGCTCGCTCGTGAGATGGGTGTGGAGCAATTGCAGTCCAATACGACTGGAGCGAGGGACCCCCATGGACGCAGCGCATCGCCGCCTCGTCATGATGCATATGGTGGGTCGGGAAAAGGAGAGCGACYCGGACGCGCTCGGCGCGCCGCACGCGTTCTGGTAACCGTACTCACGCAAGCCATATGTAGCCTCACTCAAAATCCTCAGAATGCAAATAAAATCTAGACGCAGCAATCGGTGCAAACTTTTTATACACAATTATTCATGTCCTGAATAAAAATGAGCGAGAGANNGATAAACCGAAGACCGAAACCAGAGAAGCAAAAAAGAAAACGATCGACTAAGGTTCAACAAGATACGTATGTATGTAAAAAAACGAGTGATACCGAACAGCTTCTACTAAGAACTGAACGACTTTCTTAGTTCACNNACTAACNNTAAACATGTCCGTTCCATATACTCATACTCAAGGGGACGAGCCAGAGGGAAAGAATTAGATGAGGGTAGAATAAGTTATCGTGATGGTTGATTTTGAGTGTTGGATACAGTCGAAGGCGATAATGATMKGCGACGATRGAYGAYAWGCGATAGCGAKSGAYGASRGWYGRTRGYGRGSSRTGAGGWWGGYKGGWGAGTSGMGTMGGAGGCRACGKAGTCTGTCTGGATTGASATRTGGGTGGGACGRGCCGGWGGARGGTAGATACGACTGGACGGTACGAAGGYGCAAAAGAATCAAGAAGACACNAAAAAGAATTTTNARAAAAAAGGTAGCATTGAACATAGGTCCATGGTCGTCGTAAAAAAGATCATGATGCAAGATGGGCTGAAACGTTTGGTATGAAATATCAGGAGGAATCAAGGAGAAGAACAAGATTGGAAAAAAAAAAANTCATGATATCCTATTCCATCCAAACGCAAAAAAGGARGAATGACAATTGGTCCGTGTCCAAAGGTATGTGTCAAAAAGAGATGAAGCCAAGMAAATGCACCTTCACATAGTCACAGTCATAATAATAACCCCGCTCACTTAATACCTCGCAGGTGCACCRTGATTCGCATACGGATCATAGCTCGCTGTCGAGGTCGACTCTCTAATATGGTCACCATCCTTGTACGGGGCAACGAAACTCGCCGTGCTCGCATTGCCATGATGCAGTGGAGCAAACGCACTCGAATCACTCGCCCTCACATCCCTTCCATACGAGTTAAAGCCACCCGCATTAACACCGGCTCCWGAWACRGCTCCAACCCCRGCAGTGGTCATGGGATACCCAGCTGTTGCTCCTCCAGYTGCACGAGCAGCTGCGCGTCGYCTGCGTGCGAGACAGACACCGACGATCGCTCCAATGATGCCAATCGCTGCAACAGCTCCAACAGCAGCAGCAACAATAGTGCCAGTGCTCATCCCACCAGAAGACGCCGTCGCACCGTCTTTGCTGTCATTGTTACCGCCGGTAGTGCTGCCATCGGCAGTACCAGTCGCAGAGTCGAGGCGAACACTCGCTGGGAGGGGTTGAACAGGGAGCTTCTCTTGGGTACCAACCGCACCACTGCCAACGATGACGTAGGTGCCATTGCTTGGAATTCCCTTGACGGTGACATAGATGAAGCCGGGGCCAGGCTGGAAGATCTCAGGAACCGGAGGCATTTGGGAAACATGGAGGACGATGCTTCCGTCGCTCTTCACAGTGTAGGTGTTGTTGAGTTGAAGGTAACGTTGGCCCATGTTCATCGCGTGCGTGGTGAAGCCACCGCGGAGGACAGCGACGACCGTGTTCTCGGCAGCATCGTTCGCAGAGCCGGAGTAGGATGAAGGAGGAACGGTGATGTCGAAGGAGTTACCTCCGTAGGTAAGCTTGGAAGGAACGCCTTGAGGGGTAGGACGAGTAGTAGCCGAGAAATAGGGAGGGTAGAACACTTCTGCTCTGTACTCCGTTGGGTAGAGGGTGGTGAGGTTGACGTCGACGTTGGGGTTGGATCCAGCAATCAGGACGGATGCGTCGGGAAGGAGCATGGCGGAGGAATGGTACATTCTGGCGATCGGGGATGTGTCCAGGCCTGCATTCGACCACCTCTTCCCTGGAGCTGCCTTTGGATCATAGATCGCGGGCCTGCCCACGGGACCGTTGGCAAGAGACTCTCCGTACGGCATGTCGGCGTAGCTTTCGATGAGGAAAGTTCGTTGGGCGTATCCAGCGGTTCCATTGATAGCACCATTGACGACAAGCAATTTGCCATCTGGAAGAATGATAAACTGACCCATAGATCGGCCATCGAGAAGATCGTCATCCTTGACGTATTGAGGTGTGGAACCATCGGTAGGTTCGGGGGTGATTCGCTGGCAGTCCTTTGACGCGGGATAGTCCCAAGTGTTGATACGTGGGTACGCAAAGTCACCCCAGGCCTCATCTCCCATGTCGGAGCCTCCGCAGAGGATGATAGTGGGGTTGTACTCGTTCTCGGGGGTAAGGGGGAGCATAGCAACGGCACCAGAGGCTGGATAGACGCGGACAACCTGCCCTGGCATATCAGGAAGTTCGGTTTCAGTGTTGGTGTTGGGATCCCAGAGGGCTGTGGAACAATAGAATGAGATAGATTCACGATGAAACTTGAACGGAAAACGCACTGGTAGAGTAATTGGCCTGCAAGAACATCTTCCCCGACGGCATCAGGTAAGCGTGGACATAGGTATTCAAACCCGACGTCCTGGTTAAGAAGGGCAGATTGGGTGGATCTTCAGGACGGGCGGGGAAGAATTCGAAAGAGTTCTGCGAGCCTCCGCCATTGGGCTCGGTGTTGGGGTAGTTGCGGTTGATGTAGCCTCCAGTGGTGAAACCCCCAATCATTACGATGGTGCCATCTGCGAGGGGTTCAGCGGTGGAGTACCACCGGGGGTTTTTCATGGCGAGTTGTGTTGCGTCATCGAACCAGGTGCACTTGCCCGACTGGAAGTTGTCGGAACTCTTGCAGGGATCGAGAATACGAATGGCTCGAGACCCGTCGAAATCTTGGTATTCTGCGTCCCATGCTGCTGTGAATCCACCAGGGTTCCTCTGGGAGCCAAGCTGGCCACCGCGACCGACGGCGCCATTGCCTCCAAAGGTTGCGAACGAGCCGTTCGGCAGATGCATGCCCGACGAACAGAAGATATTTGATGGCACGTCCATGACTTCCGCCTGACGTGTTTTCCAGTCCCTGGGCCATGTTCAGCGGCGAATCTTGGCCGTGAAAAGAGAAAGCGCACCATCGCGAGGCCCACGCTGGATGGCCAGCAATCTGGGCGGCGTTTCCCTCCGCCTTGTCCATCACATACACGGTCTCTTCGTTGCCAACAAACAACTGCACGAGCCTCAGTGGTTATCCAGCGAAAAAAGGCGAGTGCAGACACACCATCATCGCGCTAACAAGCGTGCTTCCACCATCTTCAAATCCTCCAACCTTGACTGCGAGGGCGGGTGCGGCGGTTGCGAGGGAGAGGGCCAACAGCGACAGGGGTGGCGACAACATGGTGCTGGTCGTCG
>SDEE01000706.1:0-25272 GCA_004126415.1 Candolleomyces aberdarensis
AGCACGCTCGCCAGCTGCAAGAAGGTGAAGAGAGCAGGGAGAGAGATGTGTTCGCTGCCGTTTAAAAGCCTTGTCAGCCAGCAGCCTTGTCAGGGACATCTCGATGGGCGGTGAGATTTGATTCTGGTAATTGCCGTTGACTCGCCATTGAGAAAACAAAGGAAGTATTGAGATTATCGTGCGTTAGGGGTAAAATAACTAGAGGCTGCAGGTCTGAGGTTCTACAACAATACCAAGTTGAAGGGCGTGCGCTCCGCTGGGCGTGTATATATTTTTAGTACGGATGATCGGACAGACAGTCCGCTCGGAGTTTCCATTTCCTGGATGCTCTCGGCTCCGGGTCGTTTGCAGCGTTCACGCTCTCAAGTTTCCAGGTGCGCACATTACGGTCTCTTTGCGATCCTTGAAGGTTTGCTCAGTCTTCAAAGCAATTAGGCTCACATTGGCCTCGATTCAGATTCAGAGGCTAAAGCTAGAGGTCTCAACACACCATCGAACTTGAATCACTTTCCGAACGGGATGTTATCGATATGGATGGAATCTCTTGAAAACGGTAAACCTTATTTGCCGACTGCGACCCATCGGATGAGCAGTTCCGTTGTCCTGTTACCTTCGTGGAGCACCTACTTGGCTTCAGCCTCGCTTACCCCATGACCCAAGAGGTAGCCCAGGACGCGATTACTGAAGAAACCGGGAACGTCATGAAGGATTCGAGACAGGGAGAGGACAACATTACAACCTCAGTCGACCACTCGGAGGCCATCGAGGACTCAGGAAACTTGGAGTGGGAGCAGGAATTCGGTTGGCTACGGGCCAAAATTTCGACCCGATTGAAGACTTGGGAGGATTATCGTAGGGTACGTCGACTTTTAACGCTTCATATCTTAAGCTCGTTCAAATCCTCTCTGCAGTCCTCAATTACGAAGCAACTTGAATCTTACAGAGCGCAGCAAGAGCTTCAAATCCTGAAAAGCGTCCGATCTGAAGCGCTCGAAGCTCAGACCAGGATCGATAACCAAGCCGCAGAATTGCAAAACGCTCTGGATACATCTTGGAGGGAGTGGGACGAGTTATTCAGGGAATGCCAGACTCTACGAGCTCGCGAGCGCCAACTGGCTGACGACCTGAGCGAGGCTCGCTTGGCGCTAACCCGTCAAATGCTGGACCACCAGGCAGACAAGGTCAAGCTCCTGGAAGAGTTGAACACGGCCAAATCCGCCCCTCAGCTACATCAGATCAAACTCTTAGAGGAGATGAATGCTGCCAAATCTGCTCAGGTCGAGCCGTTAGAAGAACCGAGCACCACGAAGACTGGCCCGGCGGGGATGACGGCCGGGGTGAAAGTCGCGAAGATGAAGAAATCTGAGAATGAGGAATTCGATGGCTCGGAGATCGCATCCGATGAAGGGGCGCACTGAGAGGAGACAGCTTCTCCGGAGGAGTTGAAGGCGCAGGAATTAGGACGCATAGGTCCAATTGGCGAAGGGCCGCCAGACGTTATCGTCCCACAGTGTCCTCAGGCAGGGGCTAACGACCCTCTCAAAGAGCGACGACGACGATGGCAAACGCTGACATGGACAAATCAAGAAGCCTATAATATCGAAGGTCCTTGCAGTGCCTATCAGCTGGTTGGGGGAATGTTCATCAAGACGTCCAAAGAGGGAAACATGCTCATCTTGCAGCTCCCAACTTCCAGAGCCCCCGTATACCGGGCGATCACCTACGGCAACCTCAACACGAAGAGTTTTGGATTTGCCTCCGATGCGAGCGAGGACCTTCTCGTGTTTTTTGGTTGCAATAGTGAGTGAGTCCGTTCGATTTATCCTAACGCATTATCTGTCAAGCTTAACACGTGATGATCATGGCAGGTCGGTGTGGATTGCGATGCACTCGCCAAACGGTTCCAAACCCGCACCACACCCAGAGGCTACCAGACAGATTCTCCAGGTTCAAAGAGGGCACTATATCTATGGTAGTCAGTACTATTCATCTTCAGCAGATGGTGCTTCAGACGATCCAAATGATTATACACTCAAAATCGCCGGAGATTTCGTCGGAATCCTAATTTATAGACCGCCCTTGTCACGACTGGTGGTATGGAACTGGAAGATTGGCACGCTCATTAGGGTGCGCGTCGCGTCATTTCATTGCCACAATCTCTCATCATTTTGCAGGACACGCTGGCCGAGCACATTCCGAGGCATTTTTGACTCGGTACTTTGTACCCTGGAGCTCCTTGCGCCAAGCCTATACACACGGCACCGACACTGCCGTGCATCTTTTCGCTTGTTTCCGTCGGCTCTCTCCGTCTGTCACTGCATGATCGGTATCTTTCATCATTGCTGTTTATAGAAAAGCCAATTCCCACGCGCGCGATTTTCGGGCATTTAGCTGGCCTGCGACTTGTGGCAGGTATATCTCGACGTCCAGAGCTTGGAGGGGCATGATTTAAAATTCTTTAGAAAGTTGTAAATCAGGGGAATTGAAAAATATATAAATCATGCTACTAAACTGAGTAGGCCTGGTGCAGCATGACATTCTTCAGAAAGCAGGTATATTAGGAAAGTGGTTGAACTGTAGACATAGGACATAGTGCAACAGCCTGAACACATAGCAACACAATTCTAGGCTAGTTGGAAAGCTGCAACTGAGAGAATTTGAACAATATATAAATCTCCCCCATTCAGTGAAGGGAAACAAGCAGGTAACTGTGGTGCATGCCACTGGTTGATGACAGCACGTGTGCCCATGAAGTCAACCTCATTGAGTGGAGGAGATTTATATATTGTTGAAACCACCTTAATTGCAGCTTTCCAAAAAGACTGAAATGATGCTGCCAAGTGTTCAGGCTGTTGCACTATGCCTAGCATAACTCAATTGTATATCTAATATATTTCTGGATGAACATCATGCCACACCAGGCCTACTGGTTGTAGTACTATGATTCATATATTGTTCAACTTTTCTTATTTGCAGCTTTCTAACAAATCTAAAATTACACCCTTCCAAACTCTGGGCACTGAGATGAACCTGCCACAAGTTGCAGGCCAGCTAAATGCTCAAAAAATTGCACTCATGTGGGAATTTGGGTCCTGGCCAATTTTTTTGCAAACAGAAATATATGCTGCTTGGGCACATAACACATGAAGGAACACCACATTTAATCTTGGCTAGCAGCAACTGATCATGCTCAAGATTGAAGACATTGTGTTCATTGTTCTGAATCTCATGAACTCCCTTCCCTTGCACCAGAAATTAAAGCCAGCATCTTGAAGTAGAGCCATGGCAGAGCAAGCAGTAGATTGTAAGGTAATGCCTAAATACAACCCAGAGCCTTGCCATTTCAAGGTCCTGCTTAGATGATTAGTCTTGCACCTGTATATCTACTGTCTGCTTTCATTACTGTTCTGCATTGTCAAACAACTTCAATTTATCACTAGTTTCCAACATTGATTTTTATTTCATATTCAAGTTAACTCTGCACTCTGAGCAGCCAACATAACACTGCGGTTTTTGATGTGTTTGTTTGGGGAGCACATTTTGAACAAACCAAATGCAAGGGTTGACATTGTCTTCAATCTGCAATCCAAATGTTCAGGCTAGACAAATTCAAATTTGCATTGCATGTGTCCTGCCTCCTTCTGCCAGTATTAAACTTTGCTCAATATGTGTCCAATGTAGGCACATTCAACACAAACTGTAAACAAATTCATTCCTTGCACCTGATTCGCTTAATATGTGCTTATTGAATAAACACATAAAAAACCGCAGTGTAGGTGGGCCCTGCACCGTACTCTCCGTCTTGTCTGCATCACCTTAGAACCCACCCTCTCCAACGCCTCTTTCGCAACCTTGGCATCTCCCTGCAACGAAGCCTCCGCCCTCTAGTTTCAAGCCAACGAAAGCGCCATAGATAGAGCCACGTCAACGGGCATAGTCCCAGATTGGGAGTCAATCCTCCTTGATGATGCGCCCTGACTTTTGGACGTCCTTGAAGTAGGCCTGGCAGAGATTCTTGTGCTGCTGCASGTCCAGTCAAAACTGGGATGTGTTACGCACTCTTTGCAAGAAGAGGCTGTCAGGCAATTAGTTCATCAATCCTGATATTCAGGAACCACAAAACCCGCTAGAACATGCTGCTGGCTCCTCTCTTCATCCATGGCAAATCAGCTTGAGGGTTGAGAATGCGCACATTTTCATTCCAAACTAATTGCGCGCGTAGCTCCGATGCACTAAACCAAAGAACAAAGGATAAATCAACCTGATAGTGGAATCCATCTGTTCCGTCCATGTTCTTCTGTGGGCTTTGATGGCGCGCAAAGGAGACGTCGGCTTCCAAGGTGCACAACGCAGAATAATTCCCTTAATAAGAAGAGTGAGTATCGCAATCATAAGCGTTTAATACGATGGCGTTCACCTCGATCCATGTCATGCCATCGAGGATTGGCATCACGTCCCTTGTAGCACCATACGGATGTTACAACCTTCAAGGCTCTGGTTGTATCAATTCGATTTCTGCAATCCAGCGAGAATTTTTGGTCTTCAGAAACCTGGGTATTCTGCATGTTCGCAATTGCTAAAAATGAGAAACTCAGGGGTCCGAAAAGTGAACTTACCTTTGGCAGAATGGGGTAAAAGCGACCAGAAACTCTCTGCTTGCCATCCGGACAAAGCTTCAAACTGGACTTTCGTTGTTGATGCTCCGGATTCCCCTGGTCGAAGACAATGTCGCCCATCGGGCCATACGCCACTTTCATAATCCGGCTCATAACACGATGATCAAGGTAGTATGATACAGCTCCATCCGATACGGCTTTATTGCTTTTGAACAAGGTGGAATGAGTTTTTTTATCAATGAGCAACGGGGTATGGACGCACACATAGTTTTCCGGATGGACGACTCTCAAGCCGGACGGACTAAGTGCTTGATCGACCCTGGAAATAAGCCAATCACTTGCAGAGAAGCCTCCCAGGAGTACGGCGTACTACCAGCGCTTGTTGGACACCCGGGTATGTTGAAACAAAGGATACTCAGACTCACCTTGATGGACTTTTGTGTAGTCGACGCCATTCCGAGCGCGGCGTCAACGATGCATTTTATCGAAGGTTCAAAGAACCCAGCAACGTCTGCCCTGTGAAAGACGTCAGATTGGAGAACACCTACAAGTCGAAGTCCATCACCCTGAAAGCCTCAGCTGACCGAAACGAATATTGTAGGTAGGATCGTTGTCCCGATTCCCGCCAAACCTGACGTACTGTGGCTGATCGTCGCCTTTGAACTGGATCTTTGTTGTTTTGTCGAAGCAGCGAACAATATGATCGAGGTCTTCGTGGTAATCCGAATCTCTAAGATGTTCTGGGCTCTCGGATTAGACAATTGACCAAACAAAATAGATCATTTGGAACATACCGTCGAGGAAGAGTTGAGCATTGATGCTGACAAAAACCGAGCCGTGAAAATGACACTGGGGTATAGAAATCTCTTCAAATAGGTCGATCCCCGTCTCAGCGTTCGTTTCCGTCTTCTTGCTGTAAGCACTGATGTCAATCGTGCCTCCTCCAGCGTCCACCACAATAATACCTTCCCCATGCTGCATCGCCCCAGCCGAAAATCCGTTATCGATGGTGAAGTGAAGGCTCGCTTCTCCTTCTGTCACGAACGACACCCGCGAGTGGCCTTGATCTGTGTCCGGAATCAACGTGGCCTGGACAACAGCTTTGCGGATCTGGCTTTGTTGATAACCCTCCCAGCCATTGGGGTGGGAGATCACATAATCGATCTCGGGTTCGACCAAATCCCAGAGTTCTCGACCATTCGGATAGGTACCTTTGATGTAGGCCTCCGCGCAAGTTCGTAGATACCACAAAAAGTCGGCGAGTACTTGAATGACCGTCTTCCCTGGAGGAAGCGGAGGTATTTTCTCAGATGCTTGACTCGGTGTACCCGACTTGGGTCGGATGTGCAGTTTGAACCTGCAAGCGAACAGATATTAGACATAGCACGATCTGTAAGGACGGAGCATATGACTGCGCACCATTCAGTCTTGACCCACCCCTCATCAGAGGCTGTCTCATGTATACCCTCTCGCATTGCTTCAGCTCCAACTGCGCGGACATTTCCTACTTTATCGTAATAGATCACCGTCGGGATTTTCGAAGACCCGCTGATCTGCTCGTTTGCAGGAAATCTAGGTCGTGTTAGAGCAATCAGCTGACTTTTCATATCTAGGATTACCTTGTAACACCCTTGATTTCAGGCACTTGACCAGGATCGAGAATACTACGAAGAGATCGAGCAATCAGATGGACGCATCCTAATGGCATTTGGACATTATGTTGAACCACACTCAAACCCACCTGTACGAGATGCCGCTATATGTCGTGCCTACATCAAAGGCAAGAACGAGCTTTCTACGAGTCCCATTGTAAGGTGTACGGTTCGATCGTCCGGAAAGCACCATGAGAATAAAGTCAGAAAGTGTGGCCAAGCGCTCGCGTCAGAGGCTGCGATTGGCATGAGTGCAATGAGAGAAGTGATCCGTGCATCGGAACACTGATCCGAAATTCCACCTGGCCATTGACGCGGACGGGTTGACGCGTCGACTTCACCACCACCACTCATTATCATTCCTTCTCTCGCAGAAACGCTGGAATTCCTTCGATGGTCACGAGGTTCTTTCAAGGATCCAGAAATGGGCAGGTCGACGTGGGAGTACAGCCCACCGCTGGAACCAAGGAGCGACCGCAGAGGGTGTCGATTACCCACTTCACGACACTCATTGCGCCGATATAGGTCTCTCTGAGCTCCTCTGACCCATCAAGTACGCATCCCACATTCGCAATCGGAAGCGGTCGCCCACCGACTCTGCTCGCTCACCAGGGACAAGGCAGTCAGTGGTCGGGTTCATTACGTCCTGGACATTGGGCCGCGTAAAGCACCTCCTTTGGTTGGACGGGTGTACGGGTAGTGGGAAGTCGTCTGTTTCTCAAGACGTGTCTGAGCATGTTCATAAGGGATCGCGCTTGCTGGCTAGCTTTTTCTTTTGCAGAAATCCTGGTCTTAGAAGCACTATGCAACGGTCCCCGACTACATTAGCAAGCCAAGGGGGTGAAGACTATCCCTCAGGCGTACAGTTGATTGAGGCTGCTTTCAAGGAGTCGAGCTTGGTGAGCACCGACTCGGAGTCGGATTTGTCGCTCGACACTCGGCTTCATCGCTTGGTGTACGATCCATTCAAAGCAGCGATTCCCCTCACCACTTCCCTAGCTCGCCCCTACCTCATCGCGATCAAGAGCCTGGACGAATGCGAAGACAAAGACGGCGTTGAAAATTTCCTCCAATCTGCTCAGAGATTCTTCGACGAAAATACATATATTCTTCTTCCCATCTTGATCACCAGTCGGGTTGAGCAGCATATCCAGCCTCTCCTCCCTGTGACCGGCTCTGGACTGTGGGGACAGTTCCTCTAGGGACGACATCAAGATATTCTTGGGCATCTGTTTTGAAGGCGCAGTCAAGGCTAGCCCCATAATTCAGGCCTACATCTGTCGACATGGTCCATGGCCGAAACCGCTTCACGTTGAGATGTTGTTTGAACACGTTGGTGGATCTCTTATCTTAGCGTCGACGCTGGCTAAATTTATACTTCACGGCAGTGGCCCATTTCTGTTGAGCACCCATCGACCGCCTTCCACCCGCCGTCAAGATAAAACCCGGGCTCGACGGACTGTATGTATCAAGCCTCACTCGCACTGAGGATCGTGCCCGTTTCCACGAGATCATCTCCACCATCGCGCTCATTGAAGAGCCACTCCCAACCCCTGACATTGCTGAGCTTCTCAGCATACAGGCCTACGTAGTCCTTCCTCTGGTGGACTTGCAAGGCATCATCCAAGTACCGGGCACTGACGACGTGCCTTATTGATATGTCTGTCTCTGACTGGTTCTCGGTAGATTTATCTTGTGATCGGACAACTGGAACGACACTCGATGCAGGATGTTCTAGTCCGAGCTCACTGTTCGTACAGCTCAAACATCATTAGGTTCGTACACTATCTTTGCTGGACCCCTACCCAAAACCGGTCAGAACTGTATTAGATATAAGCGTAGAGAAAGTACGTACTGTTTCTCCACTCCCTAAAATTGGTGGTAACGATCAAGAATTGAGAACAGATCAACAACAGCTACTTTGCGGTGAAGATGAGAGTACGCACATTTTCTTTCCAAGCCAACTGAGCACGTAGTTCTGTTGCACTAAACCAGAGAACAAAAGTAAAATCAAAATCCCAGTATTCTCCGCTTGTCCCATTCTTGTTCTTTCGTGGTTTCCGATGACGCAAAAAAGAGGTGTCGGCTTCCACGGTGCACAGTTTGCGATAGTTGTCTGAAAAAGATTAAATCAGCAGTTAATGGAATGGTTTCTCAGAGTATGGATCGTCACTCACCTTTATCCACGTCCTTCCATCTAGGGTTGGGGTCTTTCCCCCCATAACACCATACAGTGGCGTCGGCTTTCAAGCTGCCCTTCGTGTCAATCTGTCTGCTGAGCTTGAAGGAGAACCTTTGCTCTTCGGAAACCTGGGTATTCTGAGTACGTGCACACGCTGCGTAAGTTTCCAATTAAATGGCCACTGGTGGTCAAGGAGGAACGCACCTTCGGTAAGATTGGGCTAAAATGGCCCGGAATTATCTTTACACCGTTGCGCGGAGTAATCATGGTAGACTCTCTTTTTCGGTGATCTGGGTTCTTCTTGTTGTAAATTATGCTGTACATTGGGCCATACGCCACCTTCGTAATGCGCGTCTTTACACGCTGGTCGAGGTAGAACGAAACGGCACCATCGGACACCGCTTTATTCCTGTGCGAGGTGGTCAATGTTCGGAATCGCCGACCTCAAATGTCAAATTGAAAGAATCGACGCACACGTAGTTTTCGGGATGGATAACGTTCAACCCTTTCGGACTGAGTGCTTGGTCGACCTTTGAGACTAACCAGTCGCTTGCGGAAAAGCCTCCAACGAGCACAACGTGCTGGACAATGTGAGACATGTGCATTTACGGACAGAAAAATACTCACCTTAATCGGCTTGCGTGTATTCGCGGCCATGATGAGTACAGACTTGATGATGCATGTCACCGAAGGCTCGAAGAATTTGGCAACATCAGTTCTGTGAAGGATAAGTGTTAGATCGACGGAATAAACAAGAAGCATGGTCACGCACCCAGAAAGCCTAAGTTGACCAAATCGAATGTTGTATGGGGGGTCATTGTCCTTATTCCCCCCAAATCTGATGTACTGTGCCTGCTGGTCGTTATTGAATCGAATCTTTGTTGACTTGTCAAAGCAGCGGACAATGCTGTCGAGCTCGTCGTGGTACTCGGATTCTTCGAGATAGCCTGCTCCCAAGCAAAGATTAAATCTCAGTATCGGCGCTAGCTGGTGGGTACGCACCATTAAGAAACAATCGGGCATGGATGGTAACGAAAACCGAGCCGAAGAAGTGGCACTGCGGAATCGCAATTTCTTCGAAGATGTCGTTCACGTTACCGGATTGTGCCTTCTTGCTGTAAGCGCTGATATCAACCGTTCCGCCTCCAGCATCTACAACAATGATACCCTCCCCAGCTTCAATCACTCCAGCTGGTAACCCGTTATCGATGGTAAAGTGGAGACTGGCTTCACCCTCCGTCACGAACAGCATCCGTGAGTGACCCTGATCTGTGTCAGGGATGAGTTGGGCCAGGATAACGGCTTTACGAATCTGGCTTTGTTGATAACCCTCCCAGCCATTGGGATGAGAAATGACATAGTCGATCTCGGATGAGACCGAGTCCCATAGCTCCCGACCGTTGGCGTGAGTCCCTTTGATGTAAGCTTCGGCACAGGCTTGCATATACTGCAAGAAGTCGGCTAGTACTTGGACAACTGTTTTCCCTGGTGGCAGAGGGGGTATTTTGTCTGCGAAATTCGAGTCTGACTCTCCTGGCTTGGGTCGAATCAATAGTTTGAACCTGAAAGACGCATTCAGTGGTAAGAATTGATCTTGATTATCGATCCAGACGAGCTGAGACGTGCGTACCACTCGGATTTCACCCAACCCTCGTCCAAAGCCGTCTCCAATATCCCTTCCTGCATCGCCTCTGCCCCAACAGCTTGGACTCGACCGGCCTTGTCATAGTAAATCACAGTGGGAATCTTGGAAGCACCGCTTATATATTCATTCGCTGGAAACCTACGAGGAATCGAGGAATACGTCAGCTTAAACAAGAGCTTCGAGGCAAATCACGAACCGGGTAACACCTCTAATCTCTGGCACCTGGCCGGGATCAAGGATACTGAGGGAATATGGCCCAACCACATCAATGTGTCTTCTGCAACCATATTCGGTTCGCCTTCAAGTTGGCGCAAACGCACCTATATGAGATACCACTATATGTTGTCCCTACATCAAAAGCAAGAACGAGCTTCCTACGGGTCCCATTGTAGGGTGTACGATTCGATGGTCTAGAAGGGCCCATGAAAGCAAAGTAGGGGAGTGTGACGTTGTAAACGAGCTGTCACTCCTTTATATATTTGACCCCTGAGGCGCTCGCGGTCTTCGAAAGAGAGACAGGCGCTGGTACATCTGGTCTGTGCGTCACAATTGTGATTGAACCACCTTGTGCCGTTTATATGAATGAATATGAACCTGATGGGGCAGGAGTGACATGTGACAGAGGACTCAAACCCGGCGAAGACTGTGTTTACGTTATTGAGATAGGTTCGCTCGCTGGGCTGCTTGATGCCGGGTTCACCTCTGTAGCTCGCTATTTAGGTATTTTTTGCACGTATTGTTCGTTGCCAACGAATTATCCTCAGAATTTAGCTTCTTCCAAGTTGTATTGGTGAGCGACGCCTACGCAATGTAACGATGACCCGGAAATTCCGCTCTCCTGTTCCCTTCCCTTCGAAAAATGAACAGCCATAAGATATGTATTAAACAGATTGAAAGGGTGGTGAGGCTCACCTTCATTTCCAATCTTCCAGCATCGAGAAATCGTTGATCACAGGTTCAGGCAGCGGGCTTGCCCTGAGTGGTTGAAATCTGCGATCCACAAACTCCAACTTGGGCTCCGCATCCCAAAACGCTCGCTCAGACTGGAGTTTCTCCATCTTTGTGAAATTGGCGCTGACAGAACTGATTCTGGCCACTGTATGTGGTGCGTTCATCCTGGATAGGACTGTCTTCGATAGTAAATGCAGGTTATCGGTAAACTCGTAAGACACGAGATGAATGTGACGAAGGTGTGGGAGAGTATATTGAGGTTCGTTGGTTGTTTTGTTACCAATTGGTCGGGATGAAATCTCATCCGACTGAGGGATGGTCAGGGCGTCCAAGAAAACGTTGTCCCCCTGACCTACAAACTCAAGTTCCTCAACAGATTGGAGCGACGGATGGACAAGGAGTGAGAGCCAGATGAGTTCGAATTGCGAGTTGGCGTCAATCAGCGTGAAAGATTTGAGATTGGCGTTCGACCGTGTCAGCATCTTCTCAGCGGAAATCCTAATTGACTGAGCTTCCTCTCGATATTCCTCGTCTGGAACGTTGATATGAAGGGAGAGATGGGAGAGGGAAGGGAGCTGGAGGTTGTCCATCGCGTAAATTGTGGGCGAACAGCCAACAAGCGTGAGCCTGACCAGCCGTTGAAGGGTGACCATCGTCAACTGAGGAAACCCCATCGTGATATCAAAAAAGGAGATCGAGAGAGATTCCAATGACGTGCATTGGTCAAGATGGAGAAGGACTTCGTCTTCCTCTACCATGATGCAGAAAAGCGAGAGGGTTGTAAGGCGATGGAATGGGAACGCGGAGACGACGGGTCGCAGATCAACCCAGGTGGCCCACACTTGCATCTCTCGCAGTACTGGGGAGTTTTGAGCAAGTTCCTTCCAAATTTTGTTGAATGTGTCGCCTTCGGACGAGGAGAAGCTGAACGCCAAACTCTCAAGTTTGGGGGTTGGGAGATCTTGAAAGAACGCGGCCATTGCTACGGTATCTAGATCGGTGCCGGACTCGGTGCCTCGGCTTATCCTGATCTTGAAAGCTTTCCATCTCGTGCTAAACGACGTTGAGATCTTCACCATCTCGAGGATGGCCGGACCATTTTCGGAGGTGATCCCGTCTGTATCTCGAAAGATCAACTCCAGTGGATGATTTCCCGAATTTTGGAGCCAAAGCTGGAAGAGAGGTATATGACCGTGGGCGCCGTTGGTCACATAAATTGTAGACCACAACTCGTGGAGAGAGAAGGAAAGACTCCGCCATGATTTGCATACGTGACTGAGAGTCAACGGGGTGAAGGGGCTAGAGACATGGGATGCGATTCCAGGTTTGATCGCATGTTCGGCTACGTCAAGTGCGGGAGGTGTGTGGACAGCGAGTTCAAAGATGTAGATGAGAACTTCCGTTTCGACGCAGTATAGGGGGTACATCGTCGTAGGAGATAAGTTCCAGTTGCGAGTTGGTTGCGAGATGACTCGGATTCATTTGAATGCCAAGATTCAATATTCAAGCTCCGAGATCGCCGGCCCTCGATGCACAGTCGTGCCCAATGGCCCTCAATGGCAGTAAGGCAGTCATAAATTTTTGTTGTAAAAAGCCAATTTCCTGTCGAGAGTAAGGATCCAGGTCCTCAAAGGAGGGCCCGTTCCAGCGATATTTGGCGTTGCTGTTTTTGTAGGATGTCGCGTTTACAGTGTTTCTACATTCTGACCGTTCTGGTCGTGATTTAGGACAAGAGGGTCATTTCAATTGCGCGTTACACTTATTGCTGCCCTCGCAGATCCTGCGCTCGAGCTCTTTAATTCTGTGCCATCCTACCGTGTCTCATCCTCAAATGAGCGACTGTCAAACGGCTCATCGAATTGTGGGCCGGCTTGTTCACTGAAGCGCTGCGTTGTCAGGTGATGGTGTGGAAGAAGAACTGGAATTTCATGTCCTTAGGGATCTGTTCATGTTTGGTCTACGTTCTGCACTCACCCCGCAAGCTACTTCTCCCTTTCTCCACACTCCTACCATAACCCATATCTAGCGACTCCAGCATCTATTGTGAACTCTCGGTTTTTATATGCCATGTTGAAAGAGGAGTCCTCGTCGAACGCAAACTCCAATTTCTGGGAGGTCATTGACAAGTCGATCCCGCCTGGGATTGAATTCCATCTTACAGGTCTCAGGCTCTTCACTCCCTGTAAACACCCAGTAATGCGTGTAAGGCGTCGAAAGAGCTTTCTTTCCCATGACTTGCAGTGGTACAGGATCTACGTCACTGATGGATAGGATAGGATTGGATATAAACGGCGCGCTCCCATCATCCAGATATTTCAACTGTTCTAGCTCTAGCTCCAGAACTCGTGGAATTCCTCTGGATTCATCATTTAGAGACGTAGATGGGTTTGACTCAGGCAGCTTGTTGACGTTGTCCCATTGTTATATCGTGTCTGCCCAGGCCTGCCTCTTTAGAACAAGGTGATCTGGTTTTTTTGCTCGTTGACATGAGGGCCTTCCTAAGTGCAGTGAGACCCCTTGGCTCATCCACGGCGACCAAGCGTGTTCAATACGCCATCATTGAGCCCGTCTTTCCGTGGGATGGTTTTCCTTCGTAGTCTTTAAGCTCGTCATGGCCTAGAACTCGGGTCGGGTGGGAAATAGGCAAAGAATGAAATTTGAAGATATCAGACTCGAACTCGGCCCCGTGGGTCATTATCCCTACGTCTATCTCTGACTGGTTCTTGGTAGATTTATGGAAGGGACGAACGACATGGTCAAAGTCTGCACGGTAATCTGAGCTGTACAATTTACCTGTTCTTGTGCTTGCTCGTTGACCAGACAACTAGGGCGACACTCAATGCAGGGTACTCAAATTCGAGCCAAATCCGTACACTTCAAACGTCGTTAGGTTCGTACACTATCTTCGCTGGACCCCTACCCAAACCCGGTCAGACCTGCATGAGATATACGCGAAGAGAAGGTACGTACTGCTTCTCCACTCCCTAAGGTCGGGGGTAATGATCATGCAACAGATCAGCAACACTTACTTCGAGCTGAAGACGAGAATACGCACATTTTCCTTCCAAACCAGCTGAGCACGTAATTCTGTTGCACTAAACCAAAGAACGAAAGTAAAGTCAAATGCCCAGTGTTCTCCACTCGTCCCATTCATGTTCTTCTGTGGTGTTCGATGACACAAAAAGGAAGCGTCGGCTTCCAGCGTACACAATTTGCGATAGTTGCCTGAAATCAATTCGTAGTCAATGAAATGGTGGCACATGCCCGAAGTGCGCATGGTCACTCACCTTCCTCCACGTCTTTCCATCGAGGGTTGGCGTCTTGCCCCACATAGCACCATACATATGTATGTATTTTCAAACTGCCCTTCGTGTCAATCTTTCTGGTGAGATTGAAGGAGAATTTTTGCTCTTCGGATACCTGGGTGTTCTAAGTATGTGTATACGTTGCATTAGCTTGCAAACGGCACTGCCAGCGGTTAAGGAGAGACCTACCTTCGGTAAAATTGGGCTGAAACGGTGTGGAATTCGTTTTGTACCATCGCGCGGGGTAGCAACCTTAGACTCTCTTTGTCGGTGCTCTGGGTTTGTTTGATCGTAAGTTATGTTATATATTGGACCGTATGCCACCTTCGCGATACGCGTCTTTACACGCTGGTCAAGGTAGAACGAAACGGCGCCATCGGAAACAGCTTTATTTCTGTGCGAGGCGGTCATTAGGGGCATTGCGGAGACGTAAAGTAGAAAGAATTGACATACACATAGTTTTCGGGATGAATGACGTTCAACCCTTTCGGACTGAGTGCTTGGTTGACCTTTGAGACTAACCAGTCGCTTGCGGAAAAGCCTCCAACAAGCACAACGTGCTGGACAATGTGAAGTATAGACATTAACAGACACTGAAAGACTACCCACCTTAATCGGTTTTTGTGTATTCGCGTCCATGCCGAGTACGGAATCAACAATGCAAGTCACCGAAGGCTCAAAAAACTTGGCAACGTCGGTTCTGTGGCCGGTGTAAGATCAACGGAATCAACCATAAGTATGGTCACTCACCCAGAGAGCCTGAGTTGGCCAAATCGAATGTTGTACGGGGGGTCATTGTCGTTGTTGCGCCCAAACCTGACGTATTGCGGTTGCTGGTCGTTTTTGAATCGGATCTTTGTCGACTTGTCGAAGCAGCGGACGATGTTTTCAAGCTCGTCGTGGTAGTCAGATTCCTTGAGATAGTCTGTTCCCAAGAAAGAAGAATCGTTAGATGTCAGTATCGGCGTTACCAGGTGCCTACACACCATCAAGGAACAGTTGGGCATGGATGCTGACAAAAACCGAACCGAAGAAGTGGCACTGGGGGATCGCAATTTCTTCAAAGATTTCGCTCTTGTTACCGGATTCCGCCTTCTTGCTGTAAGCACTTATATCAACGGTTCCGCCTCCAGCATCTACAACGATGATACCCTCCCCAGCTTCAATCACTCCAGCTGGCAGCCCGTTATCAATGGTAAAATGAAGACTGGCTTCACCCTCCGTCACGAACAGCACCCGTGAATGACCTTTATCTGTGTCTGGGATAAGCTGGGCCATTACAACGGCTTTTCGGATCTGGCTCTGTTGATATCCCTCCCAGCCGTTGGGATGAGAAATGACATAGTCGATCTCGGATGAGACCGAGTCCCAAAGCTCCCGACCGTTAGCGTGAGTACCTTTGATATAAGCCTCAGCACAGGCTTGCAGATACTGCAAGAAGTCGGCGAGTACTTGGACAACTGTCTTCCCTGGTGGAAGAGCGGGTATTTTGTCAGCGAAATCTGATTCCAATTCGCCCGGTTTAGGTCGAATCAACAGCTTGAACCTGAGAGACGCGTTGAGTGATAACAATCGACTTTGATTGTCCCAGACGAACTGAAACGCACCACTCGGATTTTACCCAACCCTCGTCCAAGGCCATCTCGTGAATTCCATCCTCCATTGCCTCAGCCCCAACAGCTTGGACACGACCGGCCTTATCGTAGTAAATCACGGTCGGGATCTTGGAAGCACCGCTTATATATTCGTTTGCAGGGAACCTACAAACAATCGAGGAATATGTCAATTTACATAAGTGAGAAGTTTCCTGGGGGCGAATCACGAACCTCGTAACACCTTTAATTTCTGGCACCTGGTCGGGATCAAGGATACTAGAGGAACGTCACCCAATCAGATGATTTTTCTTTCTCACTCAGGTTTGCCCTGCCGTAGCACGAACACACCTGTATGAGATACCACTGTATGTCGTCCCTACATCAAACGCAAGAACGAGCTTTCTACGCGACCCATTGTAGGCTCTACGATTCGATGGTCTCGAAAGTACCATGGAAGCGAAGTAAGAAGGTGTGGCGTTGTGAATGAACTGCCACCCACCTTTATATCTGAGGTGCTCGCGGTCTTTTAAAATTTGAAACTCACAGACAGCCCCGACAGATGGAGTGGCGTAACACTGGGGTTCCGCAATTCTAGTGGGATTCAAACTCCGACGCAGTGCGCTTTCAAGTGTCCACTCATTTTACAGCTTCAGCAATACATTTTGGCGAATAGTTTGTGTGGACATAGTCAAAGAATTTGGTATTTAGAGACACTTTCTAGGGCTGGATTTTCTAATTTTTGGGTAGTTAGCTTGATACCCCAATCTCTCTGAGGATATCTAGGTGAAAGAGTCAAGCTATCAACAATCTAGGCCTAGAATATTGTTCAGAAACGTAAATAACCCCCAGATCAGCAGAAAAACTGGTGATAGAGATGTTATGAAGAGCAGGGATTGGAAGGGGAGGATAACCACTGAATGATGGTAAAGTGACCTCCGTGTACCGGCTAATTTCCATTATGCGCATTATACGCTGTTTGGGTTGTCTTAGATATTATTAGTGACGAGTTCAGCCCATATCTTTGGCTCAAATACTTTATTTCGCGTTGTTCAAGAGCAAAGTTGGGTGGAGAAATAGGCCTAGGAGTGACACCTTCCGAAAACGGAAATTCCGTTTTTCTGTGCACGCGAAATTTGGCTGAATTGCCGAATCCCATTGCGAGCCGGCTATTACATTCACTGCGTTCCGCCCCGAATTTAAAGTCCGCCGAAATGCCCGGAAAGGTGGCCTTTCTACCACATTTCCGCTCATTTGCCAGGCCGGCTTGAAGCAGCTTGAGGTATTCAGGAAAACCACACTTTACAGGACTTTCCAGTAGTGTAGAAATGCAAACTATACACACCTTTCCCCTCCTATAAACCCAACCTATCATGTAGCCTTGAAAGTCCCGACTACAAGAGGAAAGGCGGATGAAAGTTGACCTTTCCGCTCCCATATAAAGGCATAAAAATAATTTTAAAATCGATATTTTTGTCCTTGCTCTCTCCAAGCTCGTAAATTCAATGGATACTACTAGTCCTGGCTCACAAAGCCTTCCTAATAACCACAACCCCGGGCTGTTGGACTTCAGCCATTTCGCCACACCTTCTACCCCTATGCACCCTTTCGCAGCCAACCCTGGAAGGCCCACATTTGTCTCAAACACCAATACTCCAGTCAATCAAACAGTATACTCGTTCCCTCCATACAGCCACCACCCACCTGAGACACCCGGTCTTACAATGGCAACGTCTGGGATGATCCCTGGCACCACCATGTCTGGCCACAAACGTCCCCGAGTTGACACCACGGCTACCCCTTTTGAAGCAGGCAGCAGTGGCCAGAGAAGCCCGATTGCAGAGCTCACGGCGGTGTCGATACCGCTGATAGGTAATCTGAGTACTCCAGCGAGCCTTCAATCCAACCCGGGACAGTATTTCGACCTCTCGCAGGTCATCAACGCCTTGATTTCCCGGGACAAGATGCATGCCGACATTCACAAATTCAATCGTGCTTCCATCAACCGTGTTTCAGCAGCTCTTGAGGAGCAAAAAGACCTTCAAAACCATTTAGAGGCTCAGCGAAAGGCCTTGGAAGACAGGATCACTCAACTCGAGGAACAGATTGCAGCGGGTGCAGCGACAGGACTGGAAAGCGGTCCCCAGCCCCGCCAAAAACGGAACGTTGCGCTGGAGGTATGTCTCAATTCAGGATCTACTGGATGCAGATAGAAATAACACCAACCTTCTAGAACGCCGTACGAGATATGATGAGAGATCTTCTTGATGCGAAGGAGGAGCGAGTTCAAGTCCCAGACGAGAAGATGCCTGGTAAATTCAAGACCAAAGTAATGCTGCGACTGCCACACCCTCTTCCTGATGGTGCCGAAAAGCGCAAAGATCCAGGTGGCGGGGTTCTGTTCAATCCAAATTGGACGGTTCCGAGTCCGCTGAAGGATAAGGTCAACAGTGAGTTTATAGCGACAGTGGTTGAACGGATCAAGGCAAACGTACGGTTTCAACACCAGATATCAGGATCTTGCTGACATCTTACAAACAGGGATCGGTTGAATGTACCGAGAAAAAGCTCAAGACCCAGGCGGAACAGTACTTTGGGAGCTTAATCACCAACTACAAAGCTCAGAATTATCCCGAACAGCAAAAAAAACAAGAAGCTCACAAGAACGCAAGTAAGCGAGCCCAACGGAAGCAGGCCAAGTACCGAAATCGCACGAAGGTGCTCTCTTCATTTGCGGAACGCCACAGCATCAATACTTCACTTCTTGCCAAGGTTGTCGTTTACGAAGCGATGTCGTCCGATGACGAAGGTCCAGGGAATGTTTCGCAGGATACCTGGAATCAGAGAGCAAACATCAAGAGAGAAAATGACAGGGCGTTTGAAACCTTACCTCTCGCATTTCGAGCGACCTGGGTGAGTGGGAGCCTAGTTCTAGTTCGTCATGGGCCAGCACTTATCATGGAAGCAGGTATCTAGGCTCTATTATGCACTTGACAAGTTGGCCGCTGCCAACCATAACGTCCCTCGTTTCCACGGTTTCAGGCAAAACATGCAAACAGAAGCCCCAAAGAAAGCTTTACCGCGAAGCATGATGGACCACAAATGGATCGCTCATCCTGAGAACGAACACGTCAGAACTGTTGAAGATCCAGAAGGGTTAGACGCTGGAGACTTACACATAGATGACGATGAGCTGTGGCCCCAGGATCTTGAATACCTTCGAGAATTGGAAGAGGCTTACGACGCCGACGAGGAGTAAATAGGATTATTAATTAATGTTTCTAATTCCTGCTTCAATTGCCTGAAATAATATCACTGTTCGAACAACTCACCTGAATGCTAAGGGTTGCGACACAAGGATGCATATCAATAACAGTCTCATACGTTGCAACGTGGCACTTGATGAGACGAAGAGGAAGGAACGGCGAAGGCGCACGAGCAGGATGTGCATTGGCATTAAGATCCCATAACTGTACGCCAAGGGGTGTGCTGTAATTTGGAATTTATCAGCTTAGAGGGCGTAATATTAAATCCAGCATGATCACTCACTATGTCTGCCATAAAGATTGCGAAAGGTCCAGGGCCAGCGGTTGGAGCCAACGGAAGCTTCCAAGGACAAATTTGGATGGCTTTTGCTCGATCTGGATAATATCTTGGAGCTCGCCGATCCAAGTGTTCCCCATTTGTGACACAAAAACCTCAACCATCGAGTTTTTGGCGTTACCAGCGCGGTGGGAGGCGTGGTATCGGCGTCCCTGGATAATAACGTAGTCAAAGAAAAGAGCCTCACTAACAAGGGGAACTGACCCTGGAAGTGGGTCAGCCTCGTTCCAAGACCGCAGGTTTTCACTGGGAAAGACCGTGGATAGATAATTCAACAACCGATAATATAGGGCACTGTCAAGGCGGCGTGTTTCAAAACGGGGGCTGAATGCATAGATCACGCTATCTACAGTACCGTTAGCCAATTAAGTCAGCTATATAGGAAGAGACTCACCGTCGATGTTTGCCTCGTCTAATTCCTGTGCAAGAGCCTGGACAGTACCACGATCATCTGAGGACGCCTTGAACATCATCGATGATGCCATCTGAAGCACGCCACTAGAGTCATTGGATCCAGCTCGTGCAACAAGTCTTGACGTTAGAATAGACCGGTGAAATTCGCGGAAAAAGGTTGTCTCCAACACCCCCCCGCTCTGGTTGTTTGTCTTGTAGCTCTTGAGCACCTTGTTCAGCCGCTCAAAAAGGAACGTCCAGAACTCATGCATCGGCCCAAAATCACGCACACAGCCAGGCGTATGCATAGCGTAGTGATGGTTGGGCCGAATGACATCAGCGCCATATAACTGAATGACCAATAAGCCATCAAAACAAAAGATTAACGTCAAACACGTACAGTGATCAGCTCGGTGCAGTAACTCCTAAGTAGTTCTTCTGCGACATTGATATCATGGTCAGATAGCTGACGCTGCAGAAGGAGACGCAGGGCTTGACTCAGTTTCATGAAGTTGGCTGGATCGTCCGGATGGAGGCAGGATGGGAGATCGTCATCAACTTCATCATCCCCATCCTCCCTATCGCCAGCGCCCCTCGGCTGGGAAACTGAGGGATCACTATTGGGTAGGTTGGGGGTGGGAACAGATCCACTCTTTTTGGCGGCAGCCTTTTTCTTCCTTGCCTGGGCAGCTTTCTTCTTTTTGTTGAGACGAGCCTGAATGGCATTAGCCCGTTGAGTCCGGGCAAGTTCCGGGCTGGACATGAACTCGCTCCATATCTTGGGAATCTACAAGCAAAATATCAACCACCATGTATGGGAAAAGAGTAAGCTTAAAGACTCACGGCAATGGGGGCCACAACAGGAGCCATAACCAGCCACTGATCTGCAGTCAATGAGCCACCAGCAGGCTCACCGATTAAAGCTGGAAGGCGTCCCAGATAAGACGGCATTGTGAACTTGTGAGGGGTCAATTGAGACGGAAACTTGGTGAATGAAAAGAGGGACTTACCTCCACAAGGATCTTGTGCAGAGCGTTCAGCTCCTTGGTCTTTCGCAGAATCTTGGACTGTACCCAGATGTGGTAAAAGTGGGTTTTAACCAGGCCTATAAAGAATTGTACAATTAATCCTAACACCAGCACGGGGTTACGAAGGATGTATCATACCTAGCAGCAAGTTGTGCATGGGGTCGATGACAATACAACGAACCAAATCGAAGTACGGGAGCCGAGCAAACTCACTCCATCGTACTGCGTTCTGCTTCACAAAATCATCCCTCGCAGCGTTGGTGGTCAGATTGGCGTAGCGTTCTCCTGCAGCACGATGCTCAGCATCAGAGCGAGCTCGGAATCCTAGAAATGTGAATGTGAGTAAATTATGTTCAGTACGGTGAGGAAATATACACACCATTAGGTTGGAAGGACTGAGGAGACATTTTGTCTGCCTGTTTGATCCAGCAGCGGGTACAAAAGAATGTATGTGAATGGGACCCAAAGCCCCCAAGCTTGTGTGCAGCGGGCTTGTCGCAGCAGATGCAGATCAGAATAACACGAACATGCCGACCAGCGGGGAATTGTTGAGTTGGGACAGTGAAGCCATGTTTCCACAGTCGAATTAATTCGTTGACGTAAATTCGACAGAAGTGTTGGCACTCGTCAGGCGGCTGCTCTTTGGGACCAGGCATGATGCCAGACAGCATTAGGTTTGCCGTGCGGTAACTGTCGTAATGATCATGCCGGTCAGCCCATGGTAATACAGAATCTGGATGAAAATACCTACCGTAAATGAGGTGGTAGATTAGCGATGCTAAATGATATTGGACACGACGTATGAGAAGGGGCAATCTGGCTTCGAAGATATGAAAACCTAACATTAATCAATTTAACAGGAACAAATAGTTGACTGGGACGGCTCTAACTCACCAGTCTACACCCAAAGTTAAACCTATACGCAGCTCCCCATTGGGACCCTGAGCATCGCATGGGCTATTGCGAAAGAAAGGAAGACCGTCGTGGTCCAAAAGGGTTTTCGTTACAGCCCCATCGAAGATGTCAACATAACACCCTGGGTAGCGGTCCTTCGAACGCCAGCAATCGAGCTCCTTCTCAATGCCAGGGATGGACAGAATGTCGGTGAGTTGTGACTGAAGGCTTTTGTAAGGGAAGCGTAGCCTAGGTTCTCGGCGGGTGGTGGAGGCTGAGGGTTCAAAAAGATCTGTCCCGCACTTTGAACATGCAGGGGGGGTAGCCCTAGATGCCGGGTAGACTTCCCAGCAGCCTGAACAGATGGGGAGAATATCGAATGCCGGCTCTACTTGAAGACGCGCCATAATTCGTGGCAATGTGATCAATGGCTGAGGGTAGACGACAACTCCAAATGATTGCACGACAAGGAGTACAATGCCCACCAGAACATTGCACGCACGAAATGGGAGATGGAACTGGAGGTGAAGCCAGGTAACGAGCATGTAGAGGATATAAATCCCATCCTGCGGGTGAACATCCAATGACGTTGCTGGAGTGCCGTCGTTGGTTGGAGATGTGGACAGGAACGGATCAGGCTTGTTTTCCATGATTTTGGAGTGGGGAATATGGAGTGCAACAGGGATATGATATGTAGAATGGGTGGGTAGGGTGGTAGGAGTAGAATTGCTATTGCTGGGTAAGGCGAGAGAGATATCTTGAAGGGGGGATGGGTCGGCAGCTGGGAGAGGATCTGCGTCTTCATCGAGGGTCTCTTGCTCCTCCTCGACCAACTCCCAGTTATCATCACAGATCTGAGTACTCTCCTGGACATCGTTGGTGGCTGGGGTAGTGGGTATGAGGGCATCGAGATCAACCTCAGGTGGGAAGGCGGTGTCTTCGCCAAAGGACGCCATGGGCGGCCCCAGTGCCGGGTTACATGGAGCAAGGGAAGCTGGGGGCATCGGTAACGGCATCGATGGAGGGTCTGGGGTAATGGCCGGAGTGCTCTGAGTGGCCAAGGGAGCACCCGTTGAGCCTGACTGAACAAGGTTGTTCAGAAAATCAACGGCGTGTCGCTGGTCCTGTCGTAAGTGACGCCGCCGGTCGTCCTGCGATACCTTCTTGAAGCCTCCGCATGACGTGCATTCGCAGATAACCAAGCGACGGTTGGATCGTCTGGCGGTGGTGGTCGTTGCCTAAAGATCTGCTCTCATCTATGGTCCAAACCAAAAAACTCTTTCCAACTCACCATCGGAAGAATAAGGGAGTACCGCTTGAAGGGCTAGGACATAAAAAAAGAGAGATCCTGGCGGCCGTGTTTCTTGTTGCAGGCAGATAAAGGAGCGGCTAGTCGGTGAGGAGCATAAGGCCTAGGGGACGCGTCAAGCGGGAAGAAAAGGTTGCATGAGAGCGTGACCGCGTACCTCCGATGGGCGGGTTTAGGGCCGGGCACAAAACACGAAACAAAGGCAGCGCAGGATCTTAGGCGACCCCTGGTACGAGCTCAGCTTCAGGACCTGGGCTGAAAAGAAGGGGAGGGGAACGAAATGGAGAGAAGAAGAGTGGGGAGCAATACATGATGGTCTTGCATTAAATACTTTGATCCTAGGCTGTACGGCTTCTTCTGAGGCTCGAGATATATAAAGAACACGTTGCTCGGACTTAGAAGGGCAACTACCGACCCTGAGCCTTTCGACTTCCAAGTCCTGCATAAAGGGATAGCAATCTATTAGTTCGTTGGACATAGATCATCTACGTAAATTCTACGGGCTGCCACTTGAAAAGCTGGCTGAATCCGCCGCATCCGACATCCCCACAGTAGGGAGGGAATTGGCATAAGAACGGCGCCCAGACAAAAGACGTTTGCACGGCGGGCAAGTCATTTCTGGAGGGGGTGGCAAGGGCGATGCGGGACGGATGCAGGTGCGTTTCATATCAGCAAATGAACCACGCTGTAAACAACTGTCAGTAATGATTGCCTTCAACTCCAGAAGAAAGGTGCATACACGTAGAGCATTAGCCCATGCAATAGCAGCAGCAGAGACATCTTGATTGCGCTCTGATATAGAAAAAATTCGGAAGACTTCGATGGCCTGAGGGCGTGGAAGCCAAAAGACGGGGGCAGGTCCACGACGGTATTCCACCCATTCGGGGGCTGCAGGGTCGGTTGAGAGCCCAAAATAGGCATCAAGTACAAGGGTTGGACTTTCGAAGAGGTATACAAGAAATCCGAGCGATGGTGGCACTCGGACCTTTAGGGTGAGGGTGAACGTTGAGTCGTCCACAAACGGACAGGATGGATCGTAATGCTACAGAGCCAGGAAGATCAGACACAAGCGAATTCAGGAGAGCGAAAGCAGACCTACAACGGCTTCATCTACTTGCAAAATGCAGAGGACCTGGTCATCGGACAGCAGGTCAACGAGGTCTGTACCAGAGTACAGCCATTCGAGGCTGCAACCCTCGAGCCCACTGGATGGTGGGCTCGAGCCTTCGATACACCTGCGAAGCCAAATATCGATGGCCGTTGGAACGCCATACACCTCCTCGCGATACCGTGCGCGAGCTTCCAGGTCCGGCTGATGCTTGAGGGGAGGGTGAGGCGGTCGCAGAGGGCGGTAGTGCCTAGGTTCCTGGCCTACAGGATGCCAGATGAATTCGTCGTCCTCGCTTTCGCCTCCTCCATTCTTCACGACATGCTCCGAGACGTGTACGGTAGACATGAGCGCTAGGATGATTTCGGTGGATGGCTGGGAGACAGGAAGGGCCTAGTCAGTCTGGCAGATTTCGCGCCCACATATCAGGGATGCACGAAAGGCTCACATAGTCGACATTTCGTCAGGTTTCCAGACCTTGCAAGGCAGTGAAATGGCGGGAAAGGATGCCATTCAAAGCTGCCTATAGGGAACAAAATATGAGCTATCAGATAGCCTAATACAGGCAGAAATGGGAGCTTACCATGCCTATCAAAGGCCCAAAATCCCAGGTGGAGGCAGGTAGAGGGAAAAGCGAAAGGCGAGCGAATGGAAGCCACGAAAGCAGTGGGAAAGTCCCCGCAAGCCATCTCAACTTCTTTCAATCTCAGCTGTCCCGGCCTTTCCCACAACCTGAAATTCGGGGCGGAACGCAGTGATTGGAATTCTACGTCACGTGCGTCTGGCTTGGCAAGGCCAAACAAATGCGACGTAGGGTTGCGTATATAAGTCGGATTTATTTGCAACCATGTAATTTACAGTGTAATTTACATTAATTTACCACTTATTTACATGGCCGTTGGGAGGTCGTGTAAATAATGTAAATAATTCACGGTCACATGTAAGATCTCAGCATACGCGTCGCAAGTCGCGAGAACGACGATGGCGGAGGGGT
>SDEE01000707.1:0-25212 GCA_004126415.1 Candolleomyces aberdarensis
ATCTTTTCAGCACTTCAGCGATTGTCTGCAGATTTGAGCCCTCCAGCGTTTCCGACTCCCGAAGCAGCAACTTGAGAGAGGCCCAAAGTCCCACAAATTCTATGGCGACCTCCCTCCAGCGTCTACACACATGCGTAAGGAGCACCGGTGCCTTTGAAGGCAGGATGTCTATCAGCAGGTCGTGTTCTGGAAGGCACTGCAAGAATATTTCGTGCAGTATCTCGTTTGGGACTCTTTGGATTGGTGGTAGTGATACTGGTTCTGTTTGTGAGAAGACGATGAGCACGAGCACTCTGAGACGCACTTATCATGGTCCACCGCTTGGCTATGCGAGTTCGTCGTTGAAGATAGAGTCAGCCGTCGAACTGGGCGCCGTAAAGGATCCAATGTTTGCCTCTGTTTTGATTGGCACAGGACAAGTCCTTTCGGGGTTTCGCCTCGTTGTGGCGAAATAATTCAAAGATCCGATGGGCTCTTGCATTTGATATTTAACACTGAGCCCCAAACTGGAACCAAAAAAATCAGTCGCAACTTCAATGAATCTGGCACGCCGCGTGCGTTGACCTCTATCGTGATTAAGTTGACGACAGCTATCTGTTGTTGCTGCATCATCGAGTTGTAGAACGTATTCGTCAAGTTTCTCTACCCTTACCAATCTGCTCCACCGAAATCAAAAGTCAATGAATTAGAAGATCACGAATAGAGGGGAATCATACTTTCAACTATGACTACCTTGCAGCATAGCTTCCAACCAGTCCTACAGCCCAGGATCCAGGAATCATTGAGCATCGTTCCCAATAGACTTTCGTTCTAATGGCAACCTCCTGACAGGGACTGTGGACCAGTGGCCCATCATCCGAGTAAAGCCAGGGGGCATGCTCCCATGTCGTCGGGAACATTTTGAAGGTCTTGAACAAGGGAGCGGAGATGACTGAAGGGCTTGTTGTCTACAAAGAGTCAACCGAGATGAATATTACCACCGTCAGGCAAAGTGGAGGCGTCAGAAATTTCGGCTCTTGGGGGGGNAATCGTCTTCGGCGACTGGTTTTCGAGATTGATCAAGTCGAAGGGACTTATCATCGAGATGTCGAGAGGAGACCTCGGTCATGGCCGACTGCAGAAGCAAATTTTGGATGTATGATGTATTACGGTCGCAGACTGGGCAGGTTGTTCAGGGTCTCCTCAGTGGCACTGGCTGCAGTCTATTTGACGCGATACCAAGGGATATTTGCTGTCTCGTTCACTGAACTGTGTGGTGGTCTACGACTTTACCTATTGGCATTGCTTCCCTACCCATTCAGCTGGTGCCTCACCGACTTCCCATCATCGTCTTCTGACGTCTTCATTAGTAAGGTGAAGCAGCAGGTCAATGAATGCATTGGAGTCGAAGAACGCGTGAAATAGACGAGGATCCATCTCAATGAGGCTGTAAAGTAGGTGGTTGTGCGCAAGAAAGGCTGTTCGGTGCTCGCGAACAACGACTCCAGGCCGGGGCGTATAGACCGCCAATTTGTGGGTGGTGAAAAATTTGATCCAGGTGCATAGTTCATCGATCAGAGGTATAGCCTCCTCGATCATGGCCTCCAACAGAGATAGGTTCATGTAGCAGGTAAAAGTAGCCACGTAGAACACGTAGCAGAAATGAACGGCATGCTGGGTTCCTCGATTCTTCGGGAGGCCTTCCCATGGTTTGAGGTTCAACTTTGGCATGCGATCGACATAAAGATACTGCAAAGCTGCCCTGACAAGGTCGATCGTCATTGTGTCTGGTTTCAGCGCATGGCAGAACTCCGTCAGGGAGTCGAGTGAGCCCGATTCTGCCTCAGCCAGCAGCTATGCATATACAGTCAGTCCAAATTTACCTTGCGACCCTAGAGCCGGAGATTACCAGTGGGATGTTCGTCCTCCAAGTGGAGGCCATCTCGCTGCGAGTTCTAGCCTTCAGTAACTGTGTTAGCGGAGATGACGTTGTCAATAGAAACGCAAAACGTGTTGCGTGAGATGCTGAACGCAAACAGAAGTCCAAACAAACCATGACCTTTGCCAGTCCAGTCCTCCTCGACGGACCGTCTTTGGCTCATCAACAAATTCAAAGGACAGATGCGCTTGATGCATTGTCTCGATGGACGTATGTATATCACAACTGTGAACCACGAAAGAAACGCAAGGGTTTCCAAATGGGGTACATATTATGGCAACAATAGTGTCGCAAAATTCGAGGCGGATGCACCTTCGGGTTTGCACCTAAATTGCATGCAACTTTGTAGGTAAGTGTAACTTAGTAGATGGAGGTCATTTGAGAGATATGTACGCACTAGTTTCTCGCTCCACCTTGAAGGAGGACGGCATCTCTGGAAGAGTGACAGCACCTTGGAGAGATGCACCTTTCAGAGATGCACCTTTTGGAGATGCATGTTTAGGAGCTGCGTCTTTGGAGGCTACACCTCTAGGGGTTGCATCTTATCGGGGTTCAAAAGGGGCCGGCCCAGTTGCTGCTGCACAGTGGATTTACTACTGATAGACCGATTTAAGGTGCCTTAAAGGTGCCTCAAAGATACGTTAAAGAATGTTGTGCTGGAGAGGTGTTAGATATCACAGAGAAATATTTAAATCAGATTTAAAGCTGATGGATTTAAAGGAGCTCTGCGCTTGAAGCATGGAGCTTTAAATAAATTTGGACAAATGTCTGAGCTGATCATGTATTATATCTAATATAACAAGGATGACGAACAAACAGTACTTCACTGATGATCTGACCACAACGACGCCGAGGACACTAACCGGATTTAAATCTGAGCTCTAAGATGTGTATAAACAATTTCAGACGTGTATTTCAAATACTTTAGCTATAGAAGGTGGAGGTTAAGATCCAGCTGAAGCTATGGTTGAGGAGGAGAGCGACTGGGGCAGTGTGTGTGGTTCCCACGCTCTGACTTTGGCGCCGCTCTGGCGCTTGATCAGAAATGGTACAGCAATGGCATTGGGTTCTGTTCCCAGCGGTCGGTCATCTAGTGTCCTCAGTAAGGGTGAATATATGGTTAAAGCAACATAAGACGTTCATTGCCAGTCGTACTTGCATTACCTGGATCGTCACCGGCATGGAGAATCAGCCTCGGGTTGGCGCAGCCATTCCCCCAAGGACAAACATCTTCGCGAGAACACTCGGGTTGCGTTGACTAGCGACGGAACTGAGTTTACTCTGGATTGAGCTTTCGCAGACTTCCCCTGAAGGGGACAGTGTTCTCGGTCAACATCTGCAAGCACGCCATCCAGAATCTTGACACTCTCGGTCGACGGTTCGAGGCTTGCGAATTTGGTAAGCGCTTTCTGGAGCGCCGTTGACATCAGATTATTCCTAAGATTCTGTACAGCAGTTCAAGGAGTACAGACTACCCTACTGGGATGACTAAACTCATGATATTCGTCTGCAACAAACAAAAAAAGCACAAACAAGCCCATTTTTAAATATCTTGTGGTTGTATCCATCCTACGCACGAGTCCTTGCATACCGCGATCAATGAGCTTCAAAGGTACATCAACTCACTCTTTGCTAGGCTGAGCGTGGATACAGCTATTCCAATCCTCCACCCATGCTCTGGGCGACAGTCCTCATCGAACCATTCATAGATCGGCATTCCCAACGACACAAAAGCAAGCGATGACAGTCATCCCACAGCAGTCCCCATCCTCTCACCCATAAGATCTTGAAGTCAATACTCTGAGCGCGCCGAGGGCCACGGCCCACGGTATGAGAGGAAGGAGTCAAGGAGAGTGCCTTGGCAAGATATAGCGCCCCAACATGCCCCTCTTGAAGATGCAGCTTGCAAGCGTGTAGCTCCTAGAGGTGCAGTGATCAAAGATGCACTACGACTCCTGGAGGTGCTGTTGTCAGTATGAAGGATGCGCTCCTGGAAGATGTGGCTTCTCAAGGTGCAAACTCCTCTAATATGAATGTGCATGCAATGTCAGCTGCTACTCGAAGTTACATCACTTTCGAGATTTCCAACTCAAGTTGCGCACTATTTCTGCTGCAAACCCGAAGGTGCATCCGCGTCGAATTTTGCGACACTATTGTTGCCATATACATACCCTCTGTGCCTGGTCGCAGTCGAAGTGTGTCAAACGGCTTGGCACAGCGCCTCTATAATTAGGGGCCTTCAGTCAGCCTGACAGAACATTTTCATGTCATCACTTTCCCGAAAAAGCAATGCCATGTTCAAACTCCTCGCTCGTCTGACAGATATCCTCCTACTCACTCATCGCCTATTTGATCTTAGCAGACGCGTAACTGGGTTCTCATGGGCCAGCGAGCATGCTATAAAAGCATGAGAGCGACGCTGGAGATGAACTCATCAGTTTTTCATCGACAATCCTCCAGTCACTCCTCTCACCAGCATCTCTCATGTCCAGCCGCAAAAACATCGTCATTGTTGGCGGAGGTCCTTTCGGCGCATCTGTCGCAAAGGGTCTCTCGTCCGCCAGCAGCTTCGATACCACCCGTTATCGTTTAATTCTCGTCACCCCAAGACCATTCTTCGTCCACCTCCCAGCCCTCATCAGAACAGCGGTAACCTCCGCCGGAAGCCTTGAGGACGAAATCCTGATGCCGTACGACGACTTTATGAAAGGGAAAGGTGAAGTCAAGGTTGGAACCGTGGCTTCCTTCAGCGAGGGAAAGGAAGGAGGCGAGGTTGTTCTGCAGAGCGGGGAGAAGATTCCTTACTCGGTCCTCGTCCTCACTCCTGGATCAATCTGGGAGGGTCCACTCAACTTGCCAGAGTCCGAATCAGATATTCGTCGACATTTCGGGACGTGGAGGCAAACCATCGAAAAGGCGAACGACATCGTTCTCGTTGGCGGAGGCTCCGTGGGTATTGGTAAGCGCCTTCTCTCTTGTCAGCGAACAGCGTATTAAGTCCTCTTGTACTCTTCTTAGAGTTCGCCGGTGAACTCAAAGATTTCTATCCTGTACGTTTCGTATATCACTCATTCTCATCCCAATTCGGAATTAACCAACATTCTTTCGATGGCTAACAGACAAAGCACGTAACCCTCGTACATGGTCAGCACCAGTTGCTCAACAGCACCTATCCCGATCGCTACCGAGACGCCCTGCTCAGGAGGGTCAGGAAGACAGGAACCGACGTTGTGCTCGGGGAGTACATCGATTCTACTGAGCCAAGTGAAGATGGAACGATTACCACGCGTAACGGTAAACATTTCCGGGCCGACTTAGTCGTAAGTTGTTTAATCCTTTCTAAGATCGCTATGATTCCCTAATCACTTCTTGACAATAGATTCCTACTCGTGGGGGTCGTCCCAATACCGCACTCGTCTCCGCCTCGCTGGGTGCCAACGCCCTGACTTCCACCGGCCACATCAAGGTTCAGCCCACGCTCCAATTGACTGGCCATCCGCAAATTTTTGCCGGCGGTGATGCAATCGAGTGGAAAGAACAGAAGCAGGCTGGTAAAGCCAGGGGACATGCTCCCATCATCGTCGAGAACGTCTTGAATGTCTTGACCAAGGGAGCGGGGACGACTGAAGGGCTTGTCTTCTACAAAGGGTCGACCGAGATGATTATTACCACCGTCGGGCGGAGTGGAGGCGTTAGCTATTTCGGATTCTTGTGGGGAATCGTCCTCGGCGATTGGTTTTCGAGATTGATCAAGTCAAAGGGACTTGTCATCGAGATGTCGAGAGGAAACCTCGGTCTTGGCCGACTGCAGAAATAGATTTTGGATTGTATGATGGGTGACGGTTGTTATTTTCTACTCCGAGTCTTTGTTGTGCTATACCCGTTTTCGTTACATACCGAACCCTTTTAATATTTATCATCGCTTTGTAAAACAAGTCGAGAACCATGATTTCTACTGATCCTCAAGTAAGTATTGAAACAGGCTGGATTGAGGTGGACACATACCTTCTAACTTACAGCGTTAGCCTCCAACCAGTCCTGCAACTCGGGATCCCGCTCCATCCAATCGTCATTCAGCTTGTAGTCCCTCAGCTCCGTAACGACTTGTCTCTCCAATAATAATCCTTCCAGCAGGTATCGTTGAATTACCTGAACGAAAGGCGTCTCGTCGGAGACTTGGTCCGGGTATCGTCCATACAGCACAATCCTACGTAATCGATATTCAGGAGCACAGCGCACTCGCGATTCAAGGAAAGGGGCAAAAGCATCGGGATCGATTGTTTCTCCTTCGCCATAGTCCAAAGCTACTGATGCACCCAGCTCGAGGACAAGCGTTTTTAGTCGGGGAAGGAAGCATTGGCTCGGGACTTGGCTGATCGTAAGGGTTTCGAAAAGATTTTCATAGTTGTCGTGAATTTGCGCATCTAGCACCGTAACGTGAGGAGCAGCCCTGAACAGTCGTTCGAAGCTGTCACGGGGAACAGTGTTTTGGCAAACAGAGAGATAATCTAGACGGAACTCATTTGCTATCTTGTCGATGAACCGGTCGACTTGATCTGGATTCCAGGCACCGCCATCGTCAAAGTCCATTCCCCCCCCTTGCAGTCGTAAGGCTCGTAGTCCGGGGAACTTGAAATTGTCAAAGAAATTCGGATACTGGGAGGTGGCTGTGTGTGATCCCCAAAAATTGAGGGACAAGGATCTGAGGTTTTGCATGATCCTGACCAGTTGGTTGTCCCAGCGCTCTTCGAAGCCTTGGCCGAGGTCTGCATCAAACAGCTCGACGCCGAAGCACTGAAGAGTGACACATCGAGGTAGATAGTCGATGAGGAAGCGATGTGCGTCTTCTTCGTAGTCGCTCTCAACGAAATGGGTCAGTTGGTGCCATGGGAGGCGAAAGGTGACTGCGCCCGATTTGTTCAGAGTCTTGTTGATTGCTGCGTGTCGCAGGACAGGTGCGCTCTCGAACGCTGCAACTGGCCCGTTGAGCGACCATGCATTCCGCTTGGAATCGTCCCAATCAATGTAGAGAACCAATCTTTCGAGCGAAAGGAAGAGACCAGAAGGAAGTGCATGGATTTGTGAGATAGGAACTCGACTGAGAACCAAGCTAGTCAACGATGTGGTGAAGGGGACAAGGAGTGGATCGAGAATGCTGACCCCCACCGAACAGTGGCGAGCTACAGCGACTTGAAGGCGAGTTGGAGCTTTCTTGCATCTTTTCAACACTGCAGCGATTGTCTGCAGATTTGAGCCCTCCAGCGTCTCCGACTTCCGAAGCGGCACTTTGAGAGAGGCCCAAAGTCTCACAAACTCTATGGCGACCTCCCTCCAGCGTCTACACACACGCGTAAGGAGCACCGGTGCCTTTGAAGGAAGGATGTCTATCAGCAGGTCGTGTTCTGGAAGGCACTGCAAGAATATTTCGTGCAGTATCTCGTCTGGGACTCTTTGAATTGGTGGTAGTGATACTGGTCCTGTTTGTGAGAAGGCGATGAGCACGAGCACTCTGAGACGCACTGATCATGGTCCACCGCTTGTCTCTGTGAGTTCGTCGTTGAAGATAGAGTCAACTGTCGAACTGAGCGCGGTAAAGGATCCAATGTTTGCCTCTGTTTTGATTGGCACAAGACAAGTCCTTTCAGGGTTTCGCCTCGTTGTGGCGCAAAGATCCGATGGGCTCTACTTTGAGCCCCAAACCAATGGAGACACGAGGATGAAGCTTAGAGGAAAGTAGCAGGCGATGGGCCGACGGCCCTAGGCCAGACAGCCCTTGTTTCATTTTCCGAAAACTGAGACCTAATGGATGAGGGTGTGGCGTGTACGTGTAATCTATGCGTTCGCCGCGTGAGGGCAGAAAGACCGCGACTCTGCCACCCCTCAATCGCCCGTCCTCCATTGAACTAGTGTCAACTCTCGTTTAAACAAAGACCAAAGAGATTAGTCGCAGCTTCAATGAATCTGGCACGCCTCGTGCATTGACCTCTAAGTTGACGACAGCTATCTGTTGTTTCTGGATCATCAAGCTATAGAACGTATTCGTCAATTTTCTCTACCCTTACCAATCTGCTCCGCCGAGTTCAAAAGTCAATGAATTAGAAGATCACGAATAGAGGTGAATCATACTTTCAACTATGACTACCTTGCAGCATAACTTTCAACCAGTCCTGCAACCCGGTATCCAGTAATCATTGAACATCCTTCCCAATGGACTTTCGTTCTAATAGCAACTTCTCTGACAGAGACCGTGAACCAGTGGCCCATCATCCGAGTAAAGTCGGGGGGCATGCTCCCATGTCGTCAGGAGCATTTTGAAGGGCTTGATGAATATTACCACCGTCAGGCAAAGTGGAGGCGTCAGAGATTTCGGTTCTTAGGGAAGAATCATCTTCTGCGACTGGTTTTCGAGATTGATCAAGCCGAAGGGACTTGTCCTCGAGATCTCGAGAGGAGACCTCGGTCTTGGCCGACTGCAGAAGTAAATTTTGGATTGTATGGTGTATTACGGTCGCTATCTCTACTCCGTGTCTTTATCGTGCTATAACCATTTTCGTTACAGACCGAACCCTTTAAATACTTATCATCGCTTTGTAAAACAAGTCGAGAACCATGATTTCTACTGATCCTCAAGTAAGTATTGAAACAGGCTGGATTGAGGTGAACACATACCTTCCAACTTACGGCGTTAGCCTCCAGCCAGTCCTGCAACTCGGGATCCCGCTCCATCCAATCGTCATTGAACTTACAACGCCTCAGCTCCGTAACGACTTGTCTCTCCAATAACAATCCTTCCGGCAGGTATCGTTGAATTACCCGAACGAAAGGCTTCTCGTCAGAGACTTGGTCCGGGTACCGTCCATACAGCACAATCTTGCGTAGTCGATCTCCAGGAGCACAGCGCATTCGCGATTCAAGGAAAGGGGCAAAAGCGTCGGGATCAATTGTTGCTCCTTCTTCTTCAGCCTCCGATGAACCCAGCTCGAGAATGAGTGTTTTGAGTTGAGGAAGGAAGCATTGGCTCGGATCCTGGCTGATCGTAAGGGTTTCAAAGAAATTATCATAGTTCTCGAAAGTTTCCGCATCTAGCACCGTAACGTGGGGAGTAGCCTTGAAAAGTCTTTCAAGGGTGGCGCGGGCAATGGGGCTGTGGCAAATAGAGAGATAATCTAGACGGAACTCATTTGCTAATTTGTCGATGAACCGGTCGACTTCATCTGGATCCCATGCATCGGCATCGTCGAAGTTCATGACCCCCCCTGCCAGCCGTAAGGCCCGTAGACCTGGGAACTTGAAATTGTCGAAGAAATTTGGATACTGGAAGGCGCCGACGTGCGACCTCCAAGATTTGAGGGACAAAGATTTGAGGTTTTGCATGMTCCTGACCGGTTGGTTGTCCCAAAGCCCTTCAATATCTTGACCGAGGTCTGCAGCCCGCAGCTCRATGCCGAGCCACTGGAGAGTGACACATTGAGGTAATAAATCGATGAGAAAGCCATACGCCTCTTCGTCGTAGTCGCTCTCAATGAAATGTGTAAGTTGGTGCCATGGGAGATGAAAGGTGGCTGCGCCTGATTTGTTGATTGCTACGCGTCGCAGGACGGGTGCGCCGTCGAACGCCACAACTGGCCCGTTGAGCAACCATTCATTCCGCCCGTAGTCGTTCCGATCAATGTAGAGAACCAATCTTTCGAGCGAAGGGAAGAGACCAGAAGGAAGTGCATGGATTTGTGAGAAAGGAACTCGACTGAGAACCAAGCTGGTCAACGATGCGGTGAAGGGGACAAGGAGTGGATCAAGAATGCTGACCCCCACCGAACAGTTGCGAGCTACAGCGACTTGAAGGCGAGTTGGAGCTWYCTTGCATCTTKTCACCACTGCGAAAGGGTGTCTATGTCAAAGAAAATCCTCACTTTAAAGAGTTGACTAGTCAGGCAATGAAGCACGCCAACAAAAAGTGACTCTGTCCCAGAGTGGTGCATAATGATAGATTTTCAATTTTCATTCATTTCGTCCGACTCCGACTTGATAACTACAGCCAGTGTGGAAATTGTCCGTATATGTGGTATAGATGATGCTTTAGACGTCGAGCAGAGGTACGGATCCCAGGCAATCGAGGGTCAGCATATCTCTAGGACGAGTCGTAATACGTAGATGCGAAGGAAAAAATAGTCAATTAGCTCGATTCATACTATAGCTTTGTTCACCTGTGGTAAGAGTTGCGTTCAGGAGGAGGTCCAGATACCCTACACGAGATGAGCCATCGATAGGGTTGGTATACGGCGCTAAGATGTCTCCTACAATGCTTCCAGACGGCCTCGGTGTCCAACAGCAGTATCCAATACAAGGCTCGAGGGAAAGGAGAGGGAAGAGGCGACCCTTTTCTCACCTCGTTTTGTTTACCAAATCTTTGAAAAATGGCAACTTACTAGAGCTTTTGTTTCTGTAAGGGGCGTTCGCGTTTCTGACCTAAGAAAACCACGGTGAGTGCCACGTAAATCGTGGATGTAACTAGATAGACTGATCGTATACTGCTGTACCATCTCAAGGCCATCCGACTATCTCTCCTTCGATTTTTGTATCAAGTTTGGTATTGGAAGAAATTTGACGGAAATACGCCAGGATCAGGTGCACTGAGGTTCGGAGCTACGGAAAATTGAGGAAGCTAATGACGCGCTATTTGAGTGAGCAGAAACCTCGACTCCCTTCACATGGATTTCGACTGAACTGCCGTCGGACATCCGTTGTCTGAACCGGGTCGCACTACAGACCATGCGCCAGGTGCGAGGAGTTGGCGAGTGGAATTGGCGACGGAGTACTAGAAGCTGAGATACAAGTCATGTCAGGCCGAAGACTGGGTATTGTGAGATAATTTAAATACGCAGTGGAGATATCAATACAACACGGTGTATTCAGACGGTCATTGTCAGGAAGACGTCGTGAAGAAGATAGATCGAGAGTGCAGGCGGGTGGAAGCAAATCAAGTAATCTGTGCACGCGACCCTGTTTAAGATATAAATTCCCACATTCTTAGTTCGGCAGCAGTCATCGGGTGGCTTCCAAACACCATCGCTCTTCCCTCCATTCGTCTTCCTCTCCTTCCGGTCATGTCTTTGTCGCCCCAGAACCATCTTAATCCTCCGACCCGCCGGCTCAAATTCTTTTGCAGCAGAAGTTTGCCGAGAGAAGGTTGTGGATGCCATCTGTGCTTGTGGATTCGGGACGATGGCTCATCGGTGCGTCAACTTACTTGCTCTTGCTACGTCCCGCATCTCATTGAGCTTCCTAGCTTCCGCGCCTAACGCTGCTCGATGCTGCCTCGACGCTTCCTCTAGCGTACGGCGTAAACTGTTTGATGCGTGCGGTATGTACTACGTGCCACTGTTTGGTTGCTTGACAGGACGTTCTAACTTCAGTCGATGCGGATGTATAGTAGAGTTGGCGCCCAATTGCTGGCTACCATGCTGCTCAGATGGCCTTGGACTATGAAGAAGCTATTCCCCTATCAATCCCCTCTGAGCTTCTCCTCGGCGATCCCGCTCGGACTCTCGTAAAAATGCAAGCCTCTCGCGTCTGTGCGTATCTTTGTTGACCATCCCTTAAGCAGATCCTCAACGTAGCGCAGATAATGGAAATGTAGCAGACGCGAACCTTGGGCGGATGACACTTGACCATATGCTCGACGAGTTGCTCGAATTTGCAACGGACGAACAAGGGTTCAACGTTCAGGTCTGTCACCAACATACCAACGGAAGGAGGCAAGGAGACGTGCAAGTGCGACGGTCCGATACTCGAGACATGGAGTGCTGACCGTGCGGCCATCCACATCGTTATTGTCAACATCTCCCTGTCGACAATGCACTCTACTGCCGAATGTAACTCAAAAGGTAAATATAGGGCGTCCAGGCAGAAAGAATCAAATTCGTGACCAACATTTCGTCAGCTCCAGGCGTTGACCCACTGGAAAGTTGGTGAATTCATCCAGATGACTATCGAGAATTTGGCTCACTCGTATCCTATGAGCGCAGAACTCGAGAGTCGTATCGCAGCAGGCGCCATCCACGACTCCGCCGAGCGCTGCGATGCCCCAAAATGTCATCCCGACACTCGAGTTGCCGTTCAGGACGACTTGTATAGCTGGATAGTGGATGGAGATGCCGAATCTGATCAACCGAAGAAAATGAAATGGGTGACGGGACCTGCAGGGACTGGGAAGACGGCCATTATGGGATCGCTAGCAGATCGGTGCGCAACGAATGGTATTTTGGGCGCGACGTTCTTCTTTGCATCCTGGTCAGCGTCTATTGGCCGGCGTCGGAAGACCGCCTTCGTAACAACCATCGCACACCAGCTGGCCCAGCACCGAGAGGATTTGCAAACCGCCATCTCCACTGCTATCGAGAAGAGCCCAGGCGTGTTCGACAAGAATCTCCGCGTCCAAATGGAAATTCTCGTTTTGACGCCACTCCGCGAGGTCGTACGTCAATCCGACGGACCAGGGCTGCGGGGCGCTATCATCATTGACGGCGTCGACGAATGCGAGGCCGAGCAATACCACGATATCACAAGCACCGGGCCACAGGGAAAACCTGATCGAAAGAACGCCGAAGACCAGCTGGAGATCCTCCAAGTTCTTCGAGCAGCATCGTCCGATCCATCCTTTCCTTTCCGTATCATCATCGCCAGCCGTCCCGAGCGCGTATTCCGCGAATTCTTCGACCCCGAGAACAGTCCTACCCCCTTCGCCCACAAACTCGATTTGCACGAAGACTACAATGCAGACAATGACATCACCCTCTTCCTGGAGGCCCAGTTCAATCAACTTCGTCGTCGTTACGGCCTTCCTTTGTCATGGCCTCCTCCAGGAGCCATTCAAACTCTGGTAAAGAATGCGTCAGGCCAATTCATCTACGCCGCAACGGTCATCCGGGCTCTTGACTCGGGTCATCGAGAACCTCCGAAGGCCTTGCTAGAGGCCGTTTTGAAGATGGGAGCGACTCGGGAAACAACCTCAAGCCCGCTTGGACAACTTGATGCGTTGTACTCGCATATTTTGGAGTCAAGTCCCGATCCACCTCTCTCAATACTGTGGCTTCAAGCTATCGCCTGGTACTCTAATGGACAAGCGCCCATTCCCGGCACCCTGTGCGTAGCTTTCAACATCAATTTGCTCCTGCAAACAGACCTGGATAGTAACGAGGTCGAGCACTTGCTCGGAAACCTCCACTCACTGATTCAGATCCCACCTCCCGATGACCGGGCCACGGCTAAATACAGTTTCTACCACAAATCGCTGATCGACTTCCTCCAAGTCGACAACCGCAACTATTGCGGGAAACTGTACGTTAATTGGGCTGACGTTAAGGCGTTTCTCTGGGATAGATTCACTCGGGCATGTGCAAGTGAGTAAATTTGTTGGTTGAGCCTTTGTGGATCTTTCACAGTGTGAATCTGATACAATGGTACTGAAGGGGGATGCGATGCGACTCAACTCTCATTCCCAAAAGGCTTCTTCGCATTCTTGGCCCGCCTTTCATCTGACGCAGTATTCGACGTAGGCAGGCTCCACTTGGAGCCTCTCCCTACACCTACACCAGCCAGCGCTGATTGGTGGGTGTCTTTGGCCGTTGCACGCAAGGAGGTTTTCTCTCTCTGCAATCTGTTCAAGTATGTTCACAATCCAGTACGTGCAGTCCTTGATTGCTTCCAAACCTTGGTATCGAACCCAGTCTTCCGTTATCTATCATTTTTAGTGCCCCCGGGATCGTTGCCAGCCGGCTTGTAGAATATGGAGCCGTTCCATTCTTTGTCGTTTGGGATCATCTGACGCGTGGCGGGATCGTACTACTACTGGTGATATACAGGAGGGACGGTTTCGCAGTTTGGTCCAGAAGGCAATAGATGGCGCACAACAGAGCCAGGCGGACGGCTCGGTCGAGAAGACAAGCAAGGGCATCAAGGAGAGGGCGTCGGGAGCAACGGGCATCGCTGCAGGGTCTTCAACCGCTCCCTCTTTGTCGAAGCCCAAGGCGAAGGGGAACCCCAAGCCCCAGAAACGTCCATGGCGATAAAATCTCGAGTTTCGTTCTTTTCGTCTAGGTCGGCGGTTACAGTCAGTAGAGAATTCGTCTATATATACGTGTCTATACATGATAGTTTAGGCGCCGCGTGGAGATCCAGAGATCAAAGGCAGCCCAGAGTTCCAGTACAAGTTGAGATGCTATCATACAAATATAGAAGCAACGCCTTTAATATCTCACCGCTCTCCTATACCATGATATGAATCACGTTGGACGAGATAGTACTAGTAGCCTGGCTCGGATGGAACAAGCGAGAGACTCGGGAGCGCAATAGGGGTGATCAAGCCTGATCCGACTCCCAAGATCCCTCTTCCAGCCAGCTCTCCGTACACCTCTTCGTGTCCTACCTCACCAGCTCCATCGTCGCCTCCATCGCCCTCACATCCAGTTGAACGCACCACCTTTATAACCACACTCTCCCGCAGAGAACGAAAGTCGGCGTACAACCCTTCCTCCTCCCATCCCCTTGGATGACCACGGTTTCTTGGGTATCCATAACGCGGGTAGGCAAACTCTCTTCAACCTCGAACTCGGAATCGTATTGAAGCCAAGGTAGGCGAACAGTACCCTCGAACGGAGGAACCTAAACATACACTCAGGGAACCTGTTCGGAGTCTGGGATCTCTAGACGCTCGAGCTTGGGACACAGTCCGCCCACTGGTTCCGTGATGTCTTTGTTGCCATCAGGAGCAGTATTGGTGAGGGAAAAATTGATAGCGGGCTTGGAAGTGTACGAGAGGTAGAGACGGAGGTGAAGGTGGAATTGGAGGTGGGTGGGGAAGTGGAAGAGGGGTGAGCACCTCCAGGACCTCCTCATTGAACCTAGGTCGTCCTCATTGTTTAAATGATTGGAGAGGTGAGATACGCGACGGTCCCAGTTCGACAGAGGCGTGAGGGGTACGAGGTGCTTCAGCTTGGGTACCGTCACTAACCACTGAGCGAGAATTGATGCCCAGCGAAAACGGGGTCTGCAAGCACCTACATTCCCATGCAATAAATACATTTATCTGCAATATAAAGCGGTGACTCACAGCTAGGTGCTTTCCGTCCGTAGGCAAGACTTCAAGATTCTGCGGTAATCTGCAACGGGTAGGATTGAAGCCAGTTTCTGTCAATTGGGGAGTCAGTCGATCAGCCCAGGCTGTTTCATGGGGAAATAATGAGCATGTGACGGACCTCGGTCGCGTCGCGTCGCATTTGGTTGACCCGTCTCGGCTGCACNNNCTGTCTGCAATCCCCCTCTTGCATTTCTTTGACCTCAATAAACCTCTTCCCATGAGCACCAATGTTGGAAGTACTCGAAACTCCCGAAAACGTACATCTGAAGCAGAAAGGGTCGTTTGCGACTGCGATCGTTGTCATGGCCGTTTGGTGACCAAGAAGACATATCGCAACCATCGACGCGAGCAAGAGGAGTGGAACACATCTGCTGAAGATGGCTACACTGGCAGGACAGTCTGGGCAGCACCTCGCTATCCTCTTGAGCCCATCCCCATTCCCCGGATTCTGTCGGCTGCCTCTCCCCAGCCCGGGACAAGCAACCTCTGCGAGGAGCCGAGCAGTCACTCTCTAAAACGGAAGGCAACAGAAGTTGCTGAGGAGAATGAACTGGCATCTTTAGATGCTTCAGGAGTTTCTGGAAACTTAGCCAAGCGGGCTTGCGGCTCTCTCTCGATGCCACAGCCTGGATCTGTATGTGCCGTGCTCGATTCCGTTGTGCCTGCCTTCTCACTCCAGATCTATTCGACGAATGTCATGACTTTCATCTGTCTTCAGGCTGTGGGAATGTCACCAGATGAGAGTGTAATGGACGCTGAGATGGCCAGTGTTGACCCTGGCTCGTCTGAAGACTGGGAACTCGGAGACTCGTTCTCGTTTGGTGCGATGACTGGCGATTGCTCAGGCAGCATTCATGATGTGAATATTTGAAGGGCTGCTATGTTTCCTTTAGTCTAACTTCATCTCTTCCTATGCAGCATGCTGATAACGAAACCCCTCCAACTGTCGAGGACATTGAACGTCCCGAATCCCAAACAGTAAGTCATTGATCATTGCGCCATGACATTAGTTATGTATTGATGATTTTTCCATTTCTAGAGCACGACAGCTGCAGCCACGCTGTCGGCTCCCACTAACGAGACTATGGAGTCTGCGGAGAGCCAAGACCAGGATGACGAGCTTGCAGAAATTCTTCGGCAGGTTCATCTTCGAGAATCTCTGCAGTCCCATGCAGGTTCAGACGAAGGTCGCGACGAGGATCTTGACTCATCATCACAGCCGTCTTATGGTCCTGGCGAGCAGGACCCAACTATTTCTGACACCAGCTTCCAGGCTACGCCTTCCCGCCTCGAGCACATCCAATGGTCACAGGAGTTCATCACCCTTATTCAATCTGCAACACTGGACGACGACAAACTGGACAGCGCTACTCTAGAACGGCTGCGGAATCCTTTACCGCCTCGCACTGATGCTGAGCTCGAAGACTACAAGGAATCCCTCGATCTCTACTTCCTGACATCATCGGCTCCCGAGTCCGTTTATGAGAATCTGCGGCACCATATGGAACAGTATCACAATACCGAAATCCTTTCCCTTCATAGGGTCCGACTACTCGTTGAAGAACTCACTGGTATTTCTCCGGTATACGATGATATGTGCATCAATGGCTGCCATGCTTTTACGGGACCTTTTGCCGACAAAACAGAGTGCGACACCTGTGGCCAGTCTCGCTATTTGCCTGGAACAGCTAATAAACAGAAAAAGGTACCCCGACAGCAGGCGTGCACCATCCCTCTTGGTCCGCAGATTCAGGCTCTTCGGCAGTCGAAGGAAGGCTCAATGGCAATGCGGTATCGATCGGAGAAAATGGAAGAGCTCATTGGTGTGGAAGCGTTGGGCGCTGATATTGTCTACGACGACATTTACTGTGGCTCGGACCTCAGGAACCTTGGGCAGACTACGGGTTTCACAGCGACAGAGGACGACACGTTTGTCGGTCTTTCTGTAGACGGTGCTCAGCTTTACCAAGACAAAAAATCGGACACCTGGTTTGGGATCTGGATTGTCTACGACTACGACCCGGCAACAAGATACAAACGGCGTCATGTTCTTCCCGCATTCATCATCCCTGGCCCTGAAAAACCCAAGAATGTCGAGTCATATTTATTTCGGTCGTTTTATCACTTGTCGGCACTGCAGCGGGAGAACGGTGGAGCTGGGCTATGGGCTTATGATGCGATGAAGGGGGCTATCATTAGCTCTCGGATCTTCTTCCTCTTTGGAACTGCCGATGTGGTTGGACTAGTTGAACTGGATGGACGTGTCGGTCACCATGGCGCGCATGGCTGCCGGTTGGGCTGTCCAATGAAAGGGCGACATAAACCGGGAGCAGGACACTATTATGCTGCTCATCTCCGGCCAAATTTCTCCTCTGTTGGTGAATGTGATCACCCCGACTTCGACCTTCGACGAGTTCCTGATCCTACAGTTGAAAAATATTGCGAAGATTTGAAGACTGTGGTGCAGTCTCCCAACCAGACAGCATACGAGAAGGCACGTTTGATGACTGGTATATCGCGCCCGTCTCTCATCTTGGCCCTTAAATACACACTTCCACCACCCAAGTGCTTCACCGTCGATCTTATGCACCTTCTCCTCAACAACATCCCTGAACTCATGCTGTCAATTTGGCGCGGCACCATCAAATGCGACACTGACACCGACTCCAAGCTTGCATGGGACTGGGCTACTCTCAGCGGCAAGCGTTGGGAAGAACACGGCCAACTTATTGCTGATGCAAAATCGGCCTTTCCCTCTCTGTTTCATCGGACTCCTCGTAATCCTGCTCAAAAATTGAACAGCGGCTTCAAGGCAACCGAATATTGTCTGTATTTCTTTGGACTTGGCCCAGCGCATCTCCGAACTCTATTACCAAAGGTCTACTGGCAAAACTACTGTAAACTCGTTCGAGGAGCGCGAATTCTCACTCAGCGAAGGATCACTCAGGTGCAGGTACTCGAAGCCTACTCGATTCTAGTCCAATTTGTGGAAGAATTCGAAAACATATATTATGAACGGCGAATGGATCGACTTCATTTCTGCCGTCCTGCACTTCACACTCTCCTACACTCTCCAAAAGAGGTAGCTCGTGTTGGACCAGGTGCTTACTCGACGCAATTCACACTCGAAGGAACAATTGGGCTGCTTACCCGTGATATTCGGCAGCACTCTACTCCCTTCGCAAACGTTACTCAGATCGCAATTCGTCGTTCTCAGTGGAATGCCATGCAGGCTATGTATCCCCACTTTGCTCAGGATGACTCGAACCAGCCCAAGAAGCACAGCCTTTCGCTCGAATGCGGCTATGAGCTGCGAGCACCTCGAAGTGATCATGCGGAGCCAATAGCCTCACCTTCCCAAGCCGAACTTCTCTATGCTACGACAGGTCTCCGTATCGTTCGAAAGTGGGGACGGATCAAGCTCTCCAATGGACAAGTTATCCGGAGCCGCTACCAAGAGGAAAAGGAGACAACGCAAAATCGAAGGGTTTCAAGAATGATCAAAGTACGTTATTACTTCTCTATTTTGGTATAGATTCTAACGCACTCTTAGCTCAAAGCTGGGAGTAGTATTGCATATGGGGAGGTTCAGTTCTACTTTGCGCATGCATCCTCTGGCTATGCTATGGTGTCTCTATTCTCTGAGCCAAACCGGGAAATTCTCGAGCAGTCGTATCACACCATCTCAGCATGCTCATATCTTGGAGATCAGCAGCTTGCTATTGCCAAGGTTGAAGATATCATATCCATTGTTTCGATGCAGAAGTTTCCATCAATGGATGGCGATCCTCAAGACCTTTGGTTTCCGGTAGAAAAATCAGGGTTGGAAGACATTAGACCCCTCGTTCCTGATGATGATGCAGATAATTTAGATCCAGATAGCAGCTAGTTGGCTTGTGTGTAGAGTTGATACCGAGATAGATAAGCTACGACCTTCAATGGACATATAGGGACTCATTGAACCAAACACGCCAACGGCTATAAACATCTTACCTCTCCAATGCTCGGCACAAAGCTACACCTCTCTTTACTCTTACTCACTCCTCAATTTATCGTCCTCGATTTATTGTCCTTGAATGTCACCTAACACGCCAAAAACACCTCCTCAATCTTATTTGAAGGACAACCCGTTGACTTCGAGTAGCCCAACTGAGCCGGAATCAAACATGTCACCTCGTTCCAATACCCCGGGCTCGGTTGAAAAAACCTTATTATCAGCGCATAAGGTACCCACTCTTGTCTTAGACACTCTATTGGGCCTTTTCAGCTCATTCCTATAACAGAAAGAGCAAGTTTTGGCCAAGAAGGTTGCAGCATGGATAGATCACTGCAATGACACCGGGGTCTCCACTCGGCTTCCCTGTGGTCACCAGAATTTCCAAGCTGAGCTCAACGCCACGGATATAGATGGAGACACCAATGGGAGAGCTCTGTCGCCAGATATAGTCCCGACCTCCGATATAGACGAGCACAACAACTATGATTCAATCAAGGAATCACAGGTATGCCAGGCCAATTTTAGGTTTCCCAGCCCACCAAACTTATTAGTATCGCAGAATCCATACGATATTTACACATCCGAGACGCAGGTAGCAGTACAGGGAACACCCCCCAAAAACGCTAGCTTTGGAAGCGGAATGCAGACTTTATTTGACGACTCGGGTCCGGCAACAACTTCGGCGCAGCTCAAGCTCAAGCGCCCACGGAATAAGAGTGGCCACCATACCAGCTATGCCACTGAGCGAGTCGTCAAGAAATCCAAAATAACAGTGGAAAACCTTCTCCAACAGCTTGATAAAGCAATACTCGAAACGGATGAAGAGATTGCACACGCAGTGGCGCGCCGCCAGAAGCTGCTTGAAAGCCGCCGAGTGCTTTTAGAAACTCAGAGCCTTTATTAACCCAGTTATTTTTTCAATCTCTCTATGTTGTAGCAGTATAATGTGTGTTATGCAGTGTCAGTATAATTACAAAATTACAAATGGTTTGTACGTTGCAGGCCACGCCATGCGAGCTGCTTCTTCGAAGCTTTGAGCTGTCCAACNTTTTTTTTCTTTGTTTGCTTTTGCTCCCTCATCTCATCCCGGTCACAAAAATGAGCCAGGGCTACCCTCGATACTCAAGTAACCTTTTCCTCGACACTAATGACCGTTATAATGGGTATAGCACCCATGCTCGCTCTGGTAGTGATACTGGTGATGGATCCAATCTGGTAAGCACGGGCGGCAGGTCACTATATGCGGCTCAGCTGAATGCTATTTTATATTTAGAGTCTCTATGGTGGCCGTAACTTCAGTACCCCAGGACCATCTCGGTCACGGTCGCCAGATCTTGGTTTTGACCCAGACTTCGAAAATCCAAGGTTCCGAGAGCTATGGCAGGAGAACACCCGCCTAAAGGCGGAAATCGAAGCATTGAAAATGCGATGTGAGCAGGAAAAGTACGCACATTTCATTTCTTCCCAAGTTCAGCAGAGATTGAATTTGTTACTAGAGCGAATGCAGCCAAATTCTTCACCCTCCTTGGCGACGCTCTCAAGCAGCCCACCTCTGCAGCGGCTACCACAGGCACCGGATCTGGTACTACTTTGTCGCCATCCTCTCAGCCGGCATTTGGACAGGTTGTTAGTGGCCAAGAGCAGCTTCAACGCGAGCTTGACAAATTGCCTCCACTCCCGCTGGATCCTAACCCATCAGATGCTCAATTCGAGAACTGCAAGTACTGGTTCCAGAGCAATGTTGCGGAGGACGCAGAGTTCCGTGCTAATAATAGTTTAGCACGGATGACGAAATGGGAACATATTACGGACGTCCTGGGGAACGCCGTCAGTGAGCAGGTTCTTGACGCGGTTTTCGCAAAGCTGACCTCTACCTGGGACCACCTTCATTACCTCTTCATGGCTCCTGTAACATGGGGAGTCAAAGCTCCAATTGTCGCTCTATATGTCAAGACTGTCATGTACAATGCTTTTCCATGGCTCCAATACTGCGACGGCGATTGGAAACTTCACAATATTTGCACTGATCGGTTTGCCCAGTGGACTCGCACTCGCAATTCAAAACCTCGTATGCTTCATCCTTATTTTATTGTGTACGCTCTACTGACACAGATTTGATAGAGTGTCCAATGCTTGCAAAAGCGCTTGGCATACCTATTGCAGCTCCATTTGCGCCAGGTTCCCGGAAGCGGCGCGGAGGTGATACATCAGATGCAAGAAAAAAGGCCCGTGCTGAGCGAGAGGTACACCAAATTCCCGTTCAATCATGTTATATCCTTACAATTTTCTTAGACTGCCAAGGCTGCGCCTACATCGTCAGCCTCTTCCTCTGTCAAGCCTAGCTCACAGGCCACCCCACAAACATCTTCTGCTGCAGGGATATTCACCGCAACAGCATCCACTTCAACCTCTGTTCCCAATAGTACTGGCAGCCAACAGCCGCCAGGTCAGGTGAGTACAGTCAACCTGACAGCTTCTGTCCCTGCCTCAGTTCAGCATTCTCTCTGGCAGCGGCCCGTCCCACCCTCACAACCTCGACGCCAACAACATGTGGGTTCAAGCCACAGTAAGCCACCACCAGCGTCAGGTCCCAACCAACCGCCGCCAGTGCCCGGTCCCAACCAACCACCGCCAGTGCCCGGTCCTAACCAGCCGCTGCCAGCGCCCGGTCCCAACCCAGCATTCAAGCTACCTGAAGATGGCTCGGGAAACTTTGAAGAGAATACTGCCAGCGGGTTAGCTGAGTCTGGCAAATGCCGTGCCAGCCCATCGGACTTCGAGTTCGCATACTCGCGTTCTGCCTCACCCAACAATGTTCCACCCCAAACCAATGCCCAGGCGGCAACCACGCAAGCTGGAGGTGATAATGAAAGTCGTGGTACGTCACTCTTTTGCACAAAACAAGTTATGTCACTCGATGGATAATGTTGCCCGATTTTAGAACCTCCAGCCTCGATGATTGTAGATCACGAGAACAACAAGGACCTTTTGTAAGTCGTATTTTGCTTCTCCGAGTCATTGATTTCATAACAGTGGCCACCAACCGTTAACTAACACCCACCAACAGTGCTGGTATCGACATTCCGCCACCCGCAAAAACTGCACCGATTATTCAAGGCCCCTCCCAACCACCTCCACCCAAAAAGAAGGCCGCATCGTCAGGGAATGGAAAGGCAGAAACTCCCACCGCTGCTGTGACCGCCAGGTACGTGTGTTACCCGCCTTTGGAGAACAAACTGACGTGTCGTCTATCAGGAACCTGTGCCTTGTCGACTACATCAAAATTCATGGACACGGCATTACGAAGAGTGACTTTACTATCTACTTCAACCAGCAGCTCCCAAAGCCAGTGCGGAAGGTATGTTGCTTATATCTACCAATTTCTGTTCACTCATGTTCGAGTTATAGGATTACGAAAATCTCTCAAAGCAGCGAAAGAAGGCATCTGCGGAGGAGCAGCTGCAACCAAGCTCAATTCTCGAGAACTACCTCAAGACCCTGGCATCGACTCGAGACTCGACATCCGCACCGCCGCCCTCATGGTAGCATTCTCCCGGACCTTTGATCTTGGACTCGTTAGTATGTTTTCCCAAGTTCTTCGGTGCTTTCACGTCATTTCTCTGACCTCACTTCTTTGCAGATTCTCGCAGATAATTGCATCTGCATATCGTACGTAGTACTGTGCTGTAGCTAGCATTCTTGTAATTTTTTGCAGATTACTGCAGACGACATCATATCTCATCTGCAATAATATGCATATTTATTCATTGCTACCTACCAAACTGAGTGTACGGCGAGAACGAAGGATGCAAATGGATGCAGATATATGCAGGGAATCATGTGATCTATTGACCGGAGAGACGTAGCAACGGACAGCGGACGGAAAATTCTCTGCGATAACATGCGCAATTCTTCAAAATCCAGCAGTTTCTGCTCCCTCGCATATCTTTGCATATCTTTGTAAAGTTTTGCATCTGGCGTTCTCCCTGGGGCTCAAGCTTGATCCTTGATTCCATCAATCCACTGTCCGTCAAAGGACAATTTTGTAACCGCGTCGGGGGCAACGAGAGTAATTACAGAACTCTCTTCAAAGACCGAAAGTCAGCAAGGCATACGAGGCATCAGGTGAATGGCTTTTACACCCACACTCGAGTATTTGGAAGGCGCTGAGACTCCTCTCTACAGCAAGGACATCGTTCACCCGAATAAAAATGTAAACGCACATTGCCCATCATTAGTAACTAGCAGCAAATGACGATCCCCACTTTCGCAACAGTAAATCTTTAGGCTTACATACATCAATACATATGTACTCGTAGGACGCGAATTCAGCGACTGTCAATTACCTTCAATCATTACATTTCCCGGGCGCATCAGAGAAATGACGAGTTACGCGCCACCAGCGTTTCACTGTCATGCCAAGTATAGCGCTAAATTCTTTCCGGGTCGTCTAGCTCAGCTCAACTGCGCCGGCATTCAGTGCCAATGGTTATCTCAAGAACGACTCGCTCAGCGCTCGCCGCTACCGCATTTCTAATCATCCATTTCCTGGTGTCCCTCCCATACAAACTCTCTTTCCGCTTCGTCTGATTTTTCCATCTGTGTGTGGCAAGCCAGAGGCGCCAGTTCCAGCCAGTCACATTGACCGGACTCTTGAGTCCTCATGCGGGCCGTGCTCTCAGTTCCACCTATTTTCTCATCCACGATATTCTCACTTTATGTCCTACTCGCCATAATTTTCAAGGAACGAACAACTTCCGTCCCATCGGGGCATGTTCGATCGTGGGGTCATTGTTAATGTGAAGACGCAGGGCGCACCGTGCTTGCCTCTGCTTGCCTCCAGCCTCGGGCTTTCACAGCCGGCGCCTCTCGTAAACCGGCCTGGACCCCAGCGATTATGCACCTTCGATGAAGGGACATTGACAATTGGATGTAGGACGTGGGTGAGTTGAGATATGTAGACTGAACACGACATGCCTCAAAACTCTTTGGAGCGGCTCGTATCATATTTAATTCCGAACAGAGACTCTTACGCACACGAATGTCTAATCACCGTGGGCTCAAGGTGAGCATACCGGAAACTTCCCTCTCATTGCCTCGAGAAGTTTGATCCTTGCGGGAGTCGCTATGTACTAGCGAGCGAGAAAAGCTTTGTAGAAGCAGTTGGAACGCTTTGCGGTGTTCCTACACGGCCAGCACTTTCTCGCGTTCCTTCCCTTTTTCGCTTTGAGACTCCAACTCCAATCTGTCTACTTCGCTAATCACGTTGTTGTCCAAGTTGGGATTTGAGTCCACCTTTTGTCTATCATCGTCTTCAGCGCGCTGGACCGAAGGGTTTGTGTTGACGCAGTTTGGCTCAACCTCTGCGATGGTTTGGCCTCCCGAGTCTGAGTGAGTTGTGGGTCCAATATTCTGTCCGAATTCCTGTATCACTTGAATATGTCCTCTACCAATCCATCGACGAGGTTGGCTGCTTGAGGACGTTCCGTGTTCTTGAGACTCTGGATCGGTGCTGGTATTGTAGCTCTGTCTTTGAGATTCTCCATCTCCTATTCCTCCAGGGGAGAAGGCCATGGAAGCCGAGACCTCTGTGGAGAGTGGGCCGATACGTTCCCATTTACGAAGCTGAATGATGAAGCGAGCTGTGAGGAGGGCGGAGAGTCTTTGAACCCAATTAGCATGAGCATGTATCAGCGCTGGACATGATGACGCACGGAAGGTTGAAGCTGTTCAATGGCCTTGCAAAGCCACCCCAGACTCCCTGAGAAGGCCGAAGGCATCAAGTGTTTGCCCAAGTTGGAGAGAACAATATACCACATACCAGGTTGCATATGGCCGCAGCAAACTAGATGCACATGGCATTCAATATTTTGTGCGCCTAACACGCGCTGTGCCACTACTGGACGTTGCAATGAGGAGCCGAGAGGCACCGTAAGACAGCTGTTGATTTTAGAAAGAAACAGTGATGAGATCGGTGCTGCCGAGCTCGAAACACAACACACCAAACAACACACACAACCTAAGTCACAGGCAGTGCGAAGTGAAACATCATGTGAGTAAGGCCGCATGAAGTCAAGTGCGAGTAAGTGGGGGTTATAGAGTGAATTAAGAATACGTGGTATCCAAGTTCTCTCTTCTTAAACTTCCACAAAATACTAAGGT
>SDEE01000708.1:0-25209 GCA_004126415.1 Candolleomyces aberdarensis
AGAAGATGATTGACCTAGGGTGGAGGCGCTCAGGTAAGATTTGGAACGGAACTATGGGATGGATGATGTCGACTCAGTATATCGACCTCCAGGTACTTACTGCTATAAGCCTGACTTACGGAGATCGTGCTGCCCTCAGTACACCATCAAGTGAAGTTCACGTCGCTGGCTTCGTTTTGTGAGCCATATATTGAAGCTTTCATCACGGGTTAAGGCTGGATGCACTTGCCCTCAAACTGGGTAAAACCCATCGGAAGCTCGTTCATCGGTAGGGCGCCTATTCTTGAGGCTGACACGCTGAGCTGTACACTGAGCGTTGGTCCCTCTCTCTATCTCTCAGATGGAATAGACATGTCATCCATGGAGGAGGAGATGCAGATGCCATGGATGCAGAAATCAAGAGGTGGGTCGTTTCCTGAATACTCTTCATAGACCGATGTTAATTTCCGTGTTCAGACCCAAGGGAAAGGATAACAAACCTTTCAACCTCACAGAAGCCATACATTCATCGGAAATGGTCAGGATCAAAGACCAAACCCCTTCACATAGATTCGAGGTGGGGTAATATGCGTCTTTCCCCAAGCCGCGGAGTACTAACGATGCCAGGTCACTCTGGAACTCGCATCTTATACGAAGGAGAAGTACGACTTGTATTGCAAGTACCAGAGGGACATACATAATGACGATGATAACTCGACCTCTGGATTCAAAGGGTTTTTAGTGGAGTCACCATTAGTGGTACGGAAATATAACATTCCTTTCCTTCGCTTCCTGACCTTGTGCCAGACAGAGCCTATTTCTTACCCATCGCCACCGCCCGACCATTTACCAAAGGCTTATGGCTCATATCACCAAATGTATAGGGTCGATGGCAAGTTGATCGCCGTGGCCGTCCTGGATATTCTACCGAGCTGTGTCTCCAGCGTATACTTCATGTATGACAACCTTTGGGAACAATTTCAACTCGGGAAGGTGAGAGTTTATCCCCCTTGACCGCTATCCGCAGGCTGAAGCTCGCCGAACTGAAAAGTTGAGCGCCCTCCGAGAAGTCACCCTAGCGAAAGAGATCCACGACGCGGGAGCACCGGATATGAAATATCTCTACATGGGTATTTTAGTATTCTCTTCCTGCCGTTCGAATCCCTGTCTCATCTTTCACGAAGGTTTTTACATCTACTCTTGCCAGAAAATGCGATACAAGGGCGATTATTCACCGTCTTATCTTGTTGATCCTGTTCGTTACGCCCTAACTTTATGCAGCTATCTTACTAACGCCAATTTACTAGGAGACGTACGAATGGTATCCGCTGGAGAAATGCATTCCTTTGCTGCAGAAGAATAGATACGCTTGCTTCTCCGACCCAAGTCATTGCATCGAGGGCGACGCGCCCGAATTGCCAGGAAGTACGATAGCCCGTCTCTTCTGGGGAGCATGTCTAATTTGGCGTGGCTTTTTTCAAGTTCCAGAGCCACCCACTGACGAACTTGACGAGCTCTACGTTCTCCAAAGAGAAGAAAGTGGTGGACGACTCTTGGCGGTTCCAATCACGGTTTGTCATTTGAAGATTTTCGTGTCAGTGCTAAACCGTTTCTAATTTGGGCAACAGACTACAGGGTACTGGAACTTGAAATCCGTCAAGAACGATTTCTGCTCATGCATAGAAGGCCTAGGGTTAGATCTTGCTCGATCCATAATATGGTCTGTGTAACTAGAGTAAAGCAGGCTATTTTTAGATGATCCCAGCGTGAGAAAATATAACCAGATTAGATGACAGTCTTTTCCAAACCTGATGCAAATATTTCAGGCTGCTTCTTTAAGAATGAAGTCAACGCGATAACACCTACTATCCCTCCTGTCCTATACCTCAAAAATGGTGGGTACTCACTGCTTATATCAGAGCTATAATTGACCCTTTGACTCTCAGCTCCGTCGTCAAGTACGAGAACGACGAGAATATGTGTACCAAAAATCCCTGGAAGCGCAGGAGCGACAAACCTTTGAGCGAAAGCAGCAGTTGAAAGACGTCCTGGCGGGTGGAAGGAAGCTTCCCACAGAGCTTAAGAAGGATGCGCAGAAATTGGGGAAGGATTTGGGTTTCGATGAGGCACAGACAGGTATTTCTTCACTAAAGCTTCGCACCATCGGCGCCAGACTGACACCCTGTAGAACCAACGTCCCATATCGACAACGAATACTCTCGGGCAGGGATACAAGACCCCAAAATAGTGATTACAACGTCGAGAGATCCAAGCTCGAAGCTCTTGCAGTTCACGAAGGAGATGCGTTTGGTCTTTCCCAATTCACATCGAATAAACCGAGGAAACTATGTCGTCAAAGAGCTGGCCGAAGCGTGCAGAGCAAACGACGTGACAGACCTCATCGTTTTGCACGAACACCGGGGTGTGCCAGGTGCGTTTTCTCCCTTTGAGTACCTTTTTCGGCTACTAACAGTATGGCAGATGCCATGATTGTGTCCCATTTCCCCCATGGGCCCACCGTTTACTTCACCCTCTCAAACGTCAACCTCCGGCACGATATTGGCTCATACAAAAACTCGACTGTATCAGAACAGTACCCACACCTCATCTTTGAAGGCTTCACCTCAAAACTTGGAGAACGCATCGGAGACGTTCTCAAATATCTCTTCCCTGTGCCGAAGGAAGACAGCAAACGTGTAATGACATTCGCAAACGACTCAGACTTTATATCCTTCCGGTATGCAAGTGATTCTGCTATCCTTTATTTGCGGCTCATGATACATTATAGACATCACGTTTTTGTTAAAACAGGGCGGCAGGTAGAACTAGCCGAAGTCGGACCTCGACTCGAAATGAAACGTACGTGAAATCGTTTCTCTACTTCGTCTTTGAGGACTTATCCACTCTGTGTAGCGTATGAAATCCGACAAGGGACGCTTGAGCAAAGCGAGGCAGAACGAGAGTGGGTATTGTCACATTACACACGGACAGCCAAAAAACGGAATGTAATGGGAGGCCCAATATCTTCGGAGCCACCATCGAAGAAGGCACGCACATAGTCCGTCCAAGGGTATGTATACGATCGCCCGCTTCATCCGCCGAAGTTCGTATTCCACTCCGCATCCCGCGGCCCACCAAGCTTTCTTCATCTTAGTGCAGGGAGAGTCAGGAACAGGTCACGACGTCTTATATTATTTCGACTACAACACATGAAATATGATCTAGTCTACCGTCAACCCCTTGTCCAATGCTGCGAAACCTTCGAAGAAGGAATGGAATAGATCAATCGCGTGTTGAACATCATGAGAACCAGCCGTCTCTCGAATGGAATGCATGGACAACATCGGGTTACCAACATCGATCGTGCGGATACCAATCTTTGACAGCATTGGACCAACTGTGGAACCACAAGGCCTGTGCAAGAACAGAGTTGATAAAGTTGGCGAATCTTTGAAAGGAACTGGCACCTACATATCGTTTCTCACTTCGAATTCCTGAACTCTACCTCCTTTGCGCTCGACTAGCTGCTTCACAATGAAAGAAGAGATCGCGTCGGTGGCATAACGCTGCTTGGCATTGGTCTTGATAGCGATTCCTCCGTTGATGAATGGCCTGTGCTTGTCCTCGTGTTTGGATGTGTAGTTGGGATGGATAGCATGGCCCATGTCTGCAGAAATCAGGAATGACCTAGCGATAGACTGGGCAACAGTAGCAGGCGTAGGCGACAGACGGTTCAAGAGTGAGGGAATCAGGCTCGACTCGGCACCGGAAGTCGAAACACTGCCGATTTCCTCGTGGTTGAAGAGGGCGATACAGTTGACGTTTCCTTCCGAAGTCGGGAAGTAGTCTGCTGTCACGCTCTCTGAAAGAGCTTCTACAGCACAGAAGCTTGAAGGCAGCACAGTGAGACGGTTGAAACGCTCAAGAATAGGCGTACGTACGACGAGACCAAGTTATCCAAGCGGGGGCTGAAGATGAACTCGTCATTGATTCCACCGAGGACGGATGGCTGGGTATCGTACAACGACCTGTTTCGCGCGTCAATATCTTGCGATCTTGCGAGTGAGAGGCACTGACAGCTCAAAGTCGTGAATCTCTTCAGGAGCAACAGATAATTCGCCAGCAATCAATTGAAGGAGGGCGGAATGATGATTCTCCTGAACGCTGGAAGCAACCTTGGGAGGGGTGATGGGTCCAGAAGACTTGTCGTCAGAATCAGAGTCGGATTTGCGAGCGTTGAGTTGTCCTGCAATTAGACCAAGGATAGGCACAAACTCGGTCTCTTGATTGAATTTGAAGCTATCGTTTACGTTCCTATCCACTTCGGAGAGTCAGTCTACGCAAGATAGAACTATCGGTCAGAAGAACACACAGTGGATGGCAAGGGTCGGGATGCGAAGAAGTGGTTTGTCGATCTTGACCAGCTTGGATTGGAAGCCACCGTTTCGCTCTGCGATAACGACGCGGCCAGCGATAGAAAGATCACGATCAAGCCACGAGTGCCAGATACCACCTCCGTAGGTTTCCACCCCGACTTGGAGATAGTTTTGCTTGGTGCGTTTGGAGATGGGGCGAATCTGGAGGGAGTGAGCGAGCAAAAGAGCACATATTCTGAAAGAGTCGAACCTTCAGATTGGGGCTGTCAACATGGGTTGCGACGATGCTGAGCCCTGCTCCCTGCTTCCATGTCTGGGGAAGGGTGAAGGCGACGAGCGCTGCTTGGTTTCTATTCGGTGTGAGCTGTGTGCGGCGTGGCGAGTGAATCTTCAATACCTGACAAAGTAGTACTTTCCACCTGGCTGAATGTCCTTCTCCCATTCGTCCTTCTCTCTAATCTATCGAATGCAAAGGAATCACTCTCGGTCGCAAGACTTCTATCGATCAGGGTTTGCTCACCTTCTTGAAGCCGACTTTCTCTAGGCGAAGTGCTGCATTGTGAACGGCATGGAACGGCGTTGGCGACGCGTTCACGAATTTCAAGAAGCGAGTCGCAGCCTCTGGAGCAGCTGGGTAGAGCATCATATCCTATAGAGACAGTAACTGTCACAGCTGCTGGTTTATTAGATAGATCAAAACCGAGTGATATTTTTAGATTCAGCACGTGAGCTCTTTGCGTCCATCATCGCAAAACTTTTGCAGACGCCGAGCAACTCAAATATGGTCCAGAGCTACCTGCGCCATGGCCCTACCCAGGTGAGTTCTGTTCGCTCTCGTGTAGCCATGCTATTGAATCCTGTAAAAAGGCCTTTGGACTTGTATGCAGCGCATCGTCAAACGCAGTTTTCGACGGCAGACTGGCCTATGTTCCTGCCCTGGAAGATGTGTTGGTTTGGGATGTCAAAAAGGGTGAAATGGTACGTCAATTGGGCACCTCTCGTCTCCGTATACTTACCATTACTTAGCGTGCAATGTGGCACGAGACCGGCCATAGAGCTGAAGTAACCTGTATCCTGCGCTCCCCTCAGCCAGACTACTTTGCCGTTGGGTACGCGGATGGCTCGGTCAGGCTATGGAGTAGCTCATCGCAGTCGGTCGTGACCGTATTCAACGGCCACAAAAAATCCGTCACAGCCCTTGCATTCGATCAACGAGGCACCAGACTCGCCTCGGGTTCCCAAGATACAGACCTTATCGTCTGGGATATCGTCGCAGAGGCGGGACTATTCAGGTACGAAGCTCGTTTCTTCAAGCTGTTGTATTCGCTCAAATTCTGTCGACAGACTTCGTGGGCATCGTGATCAAATTACTTCGATTAAATTTCTCTCTACCGACGAGTCCCAACCTTCTTCATCGACAACTGCTGCCCCCGGCCTTTTGCTCACGTCCTCAAAAGACACCTTTCTCAAGCTTTGGGATCTCACAACACACCACTGCATACAAACCGTCGTTGCACACAGGTCGGAAATCTGGTCCCTGGATGTTAATCCTGACCAGGACCTAATCTTCTCTGGGAGCGGCGAAGGGGAGGTTAAGGGATGGAAGATCGATAAAGAATCGCTGAGAGAAGGATTGAGGGAAACAGAATCGGGAGAGGTCAGTGGACGCAATTAAGCAAAGCTACCAGATACTCACAGCGCATTAGATTGCGAAAATAATCCATCCCATTACAAACCTCCCTCTGGGATCCCACCACCGTGTCTCTCAGATCAGTTTCCATCCCACACAGCCCTATGTCGCGTTCCAATCGCATGAAAAGTCAATCGAAATCTTTCGAGTTCGAACGGAAGAAGAAATTAAGAAGAAAATGGCCAGGCGTAAAAGACGCGCGAAGGAGAAGAAGCAAGAAAAGGCCGACAAGAAGGTTCAGGGTGCCGACGATATGGATGTCGACCAAGATGAAGACGTAGAGGTTCAGTTCATCGATAAATTCACACCACACGTCGTCATTCGTGCAAGTGGGAAGGTTCGATCGTTCAATTTCGCCCCGGAGTCCTCTGGCCAGAAGAATGCAGCTCAGGCACGTCCGTTCGCTCTTACATCCCACATCGCGTCCTCATGTTTGTTATAGCTCTTCATCGCACTCTCCAACAACGCCCTTGAAGTGTACAACATCCCTCAACCCACAAAATCCAAGGAAGACCCGTTAGAAGCAACTCGAAGTCATTCCGTTCACCTGCCTGGCCATCGCGCAGACGTCCGTTCTTTGTGTTTAAGCTCGGATGATCGTATATTGGCGTCTGCTGCCAACGGGTCTTTGAAAATATGGAATATGAAAACCACTGGATGCATCCGTACGATGGATTGCTCTAATCCGGTCTGCAGCACCTTCCTACCCGGAGATCGACATGTGTGTCATTTCTTTGGCATATTCTTCAGGTATCTGATGTTGGTGTTCCTATAGGTCGCTGTTGGAACTAAGAATGGCGAAATTCTAATCTACGACGTGTCTTCCTCATCCCTAATCGACACCATCAAGGCTCACAGCGGCACTGTCTGGTCCTTGCATGTGCGCAAAGATGGAAAAGCCCTGGTCAGTGGGAGCGCCGACAAAGATGTCAAATTCTGGGAGTTCGAGGAGAAAGAGGGCACTGAGGAGATAGTGAGTGGCTAGACATTGTATGAGGTTTTTTTCTGACCCTTCATTGTGATATCCAGAGCGGGAGGCTGCTCACGCTAGTCCATAGCAGGACACTGAAAATGACAGACGACGTCCTTTCTGTGCGTTACAGTCCAGACAGTCGTTTCCTCGCCGTGGCGTTGCTCGACTCGACAGTGAAAGTTTTCTATCAAGACACGCTCAAATTTTACCTCTCTCTTTACGGACACAAGGCAAGCGGCAATCTTCTTCGTATCATATTTTATCATCGCTAACGGGACCCAAAATAGCTCCCCGTTCTCTCAATGGATATTTCAGATGATTCAAAACTCATCGTAACCTGCTCTGCGGACAAGAACGTCAAAATTTGGGGTCTTGACTTTGGCGACTGCCATAAATCGATTTTCGCTCACGAAGATAGTGTCATGCAAGTCGCTTTTGAAAAAGGCTCGCATTACTTCTGGACAGTCGGTAAAGACAAACTACTCAAATATTGGGACGGAGATAAGGTCCGTTTGACAAGAATGACCTAGAAGCAACGGATACTAACTCTCTGCAGTTTGAAGGCATTCAGAAACTCGAAGGTCACCACGGCGAAATCTGGGCGCTAGCACTGAGTCACTTTGGAAACTTTGTGGTGACAGGCTCCCATGACAAGTCGATTCGAGTTTGGGAAAAACTTGACGAACCTGTAAGTCGCTCTTGAGCTTCCTGTATTGTTCCTCCCTCTTATCATGCCGTTAGTTATTCCTGGAAGAAGAACGCGAAAAAGAACTCGAGCGGCTGTACGAGAACGGGATTGCAGACTCGCTAAACCGCGAGGATGCCGCCATTGGTAGCGGAGCGGCGGAAGGGGAGTCCGGTGCTGCGGGAACGGAGACTGAGGTTTCAGCGGTGACCAAACAAACGACGGAAACCCTTATGGCCGGAGAGAAGATCATGGAAGCACTCGAGCTTGCAGATCGGGAACGGGAGACGTTCAGAGAGTACGAGGAGGCCATGTCGAAGCTCTCCGAGACAGACGCAATGCGGTTGCAGCCTCCCCCCAGGAATCCGGTGCTCGCTGCATACGACCTCGAGCCTGAAGCATATGTCCTCCGTGTCGTTGAAAGGGTTCAAAGTACGGCTCTTCACGACGCTCTCTTGGTTCTTCCTTTCAGCAAGGTTGTGTCATTGATGGCATATCTCAACATATGGGCAGAGAAGGTACGAAAACTCTCCCTGGATATCTTCCTTCATACACTGACCTGTTCTTACAGGAATGGAACATCCCTTTGCTTTCGAGGATCTTGTTCTTCCTTCTCAAAACTCACAACAATCAAATCGCCGCCAATCGCGTCATGCGAACGATCTTGATACCTTTGCGCAAAAACCTTCGCGAGGCGCTGCAGAGGCAAAAAGAAATAATTGGGTATAATCTCGCTGCACTCCACTTTATCAAGAACAAAAATGAAGTAGAAAGAACCGCTCAATTCTACGAAGAGGAAGGGTGGGATGAAGAAAAAGTCAAAGCCAAAATAGCTGAAGGGAAGAAGAGAAAACGGGTGGTCCTGACCGCCTAAGAGATGGGTACGTATGTCATAAAGAGAAATGTTTTCTACATGGATTCTGACCCTGCAGTAGATTCCTACTTCCTCTTGTGCACTCGTGGTCCCCAGAGCTTCTCGTTCCTTCAATGAAGTTGATGGTCAGCCAGTTCGTGGAACCTATGTCTGGATATCTCACCAGTCCTTTGAGTCTGGATCCGTTGCGTGGCGATACTGCACAGTGAGAATCCCGCGATCGAAGTCCGCCAGTTCGCCAAAGGCCGCCTTCGTCAAATCGACGTGTTTCGAGTTTGCAGCACATCCGGCGCAGGTGTCGACTATACGGGCGAAAACGCACCGCTTTGGCGTAGTGCAAACTTGGCGGTCGTCAGTAGCAGGATGACAACTTTGATTTTTGTGACCCACGTTCAATGAATTTGAAACACTTTGGTTTTTCGTGCCAACCATACTCCGTGAGTGCCGCAACGAACGAAGCATCCTGGATACGTGTTTTTGGCTCATGCTCGTGTTGAGTGACTGAATGAACTCACGGTCGGTTCCCATTTCCCATTTGCCCAGCAGCTGGGGTTTTTCAAATCGTGACCCGTGTACCTACGCAAAGGAGAGTCGATTTGGGGGAGTGCCTACCACCCACAAGATTACTCACCAGGTGATAGTCACCGGTTGTGGTTTGCCAAAACCCAGCATACCGCCGATGGTTTTAAGCAGCTTGTTCAAAGCTCCACCAACTCCTTGTCCGGTGTGCTTGACATGGTCGTGGTGCTTCGCGGCGCGTCGTTGGACATTCGCTGAGCCGAGCTCTTGGCGATATTTGTATTCCAGGTCGGATGCATTGGCGACTTGCCAACCGTCCCGCGGGTCGAAGCGATAATTGTCCCCGAGTGAGTGGGCCTTATCGTATCTATTGGTTCCTGAAACCGCGCGCACGACAGTCCCTTGACCGGCATGGGCACATGTTGGCGCCGCGAAAAGCCAATATAGCGCGAGTAGCAAGACTAGGCGAGCCGTCGAAAAAGCCATCTGGTGTCGAAGATAATGGCGAGATAGTTCTTGCGCTGGATCCTTGTGCAAGGACGGGCGGGAGGCAAGGAATGGGAGGGCTCTCGGCACAAAAACGGATCGTCGTGGGATCGTCTGGAAACTAATTTGTTTCGCGGGTCCGGTAAATCCCCCTGTGCGGCACTTTCTAGTCCCGCCGAAAAAGTATCATGAGGTGAACAACATTCGACAAATGGTCAATTGTTCAGCTCTTAAATCTGGCGAAACTGGGGAGACCGAGTCAGCAATACCTTGCAACTCTTTCTATTCGCCACCTTACTCTGGTTCTCCAGTGCCTCTTGGCATATTCAAGGCACGGTCAGGCGTTCGAGTCTGCTCGAGCATCATGACGTCGATCTTCAGCGCAGTCGGATCAAAAGCGACCATCACCGTTCTAATTTAGCTCCCGTGTCCGAGGGCCATGCCGAGCAGCCGTACCATGTGCATTGGCTTCCCAAATTTGACATCGGAAAACATATCAATTCTTCTTTCATTTCTTCCACATCGACTTTTGCTCAGCAGTCGAGGTATCCAGCATGCCTGTAGACTCTGCAAACACCAAACGACGTGTACCTCGCAACGCAACCAGTGATGACGACCTGGGTCTACGGAGAGCTAGGGGCGAAGTAAGTGCATCGGCATTGACCAGCGTCGAAGCGCTCAGTTCTCACTTTCTCGCAACCAGATATCTTGTGCAGAGTGTCGAAGGTGAAGATGCCATGTCTGGACCCTGGTCGAGTAGCTCACCGGTACCCTCAGATTGAAGCTGAAATGCGACAAGAAGATCCCATGCAGCTCCTGCAGTGCGTAGTGCAGCCGCAGGCGTCGCGTTTTGTTACCTACCGAACTGAAATCTCTTCGATAGCTCGCAGAGGTTGTCCCTCTATCTGCCCAAATGGTACTCTATCGACTGGTCAGGGAACCAGGTGCGTATCTACCGTTCTCAACGAGCTTGAAGCTGATGCACTGCATTTAGGTTTGTACTGGCAGACACTGCCGAACTCCATTCCAAGATAGCCGAAATGGGCCACCGCATCCGAGAGCTGGAAGATGCTCTCTCAATTATGCAGTCCAACGTGTCAATTGAACCCCACCCCCTTCTCCGCGAGGACCTGCTCGGAATCAAGTTTGGTCCCGAACGTCGCCAACCCGTGGAGAACGAACAGCCTGTGTCAAGGCCCACAATGCCCTCGACAATCAGCGCTCTGGGTACACTCACCATCGGCGACCGCGGAGAAGCCAAGTATTTTGGCCCCTCGGCTGGATCAGAGGTATGTCGCTATTGTGTCCATAGTACCCACAGACTTGTCATCCCACTAAATGTCACTTTCAGACACTTTTCTTGGTAAGCTAGATTGCTTGCTGTCGAGAACTTGATCCTTATGTTTTGGCAGGCCGGTGCGAACCTCGAAGAAGATTCAGATGTCGACGATGAAGTGCCCCCGGATATCTCATCCGAAATAGCGCGTATTTTTGCATCGATTCCATTTGAAGAAAAAGGAAACCAAGAAATGGCGATCAACCTACTTTTCGACCGCCTACCTCCTCAAACGCGCGCATCTGCGCTATGTGAAACGTATCTCGAACAAGCGGCTTGGGCTTTCCGTCCGATTAAACGTGACGAACTGATGGAAGAAGTCTTCGGGCCCGTCTACAAAGCCTTACGGGAGAGGCAGTCGTCAGGCAACCCAATTGCCTGGTTCTCTCCTCATAAGCTTTCAGTCGTGTTCCTGATATTCGCGTTGGGGGCTTTGGTTGATCTAACTCTGGAACCTTGTAAGCACACCTGTTCTTGCTGTCTTGAGGAGGATACTGAGTCCTATATGTCAGATAGCAAAGAGGCCGAAGACTACTATAATACCAGCCGAGCGTGCTTGTCCTTGCGGTCTGCCTTCGATTCCCCCGAAATCTGCACCGTGCAAGCAATTGTGCTGATGGCATCCTACCATGGACTGGCAGGGAAGCGGTACACAATGGATAGCGCGGTATGACATTCTGATCCCTTTTTACTAATCAAGAGGCTAATGACTAGCTCCAGTGGTCTCTCATGTCCCTTGGTGCGAAGTTGGCTCAAAGTGTGAGTTCATTTTGTACACTCTTCTTTCCCGGTCTGACATCTTTGTGAAGTTCGGCCTACGTATGTCTCGATCGATGCTCTATCTCAAAGCAGCTCTGATGTCGTTGTAGATCGAGATTGTGCTCGATGGAATTTCGACCCCAAGACTGTGGAGCGGAGACGTTCCCTGTTCTGGGAACTTTTCTCTGCAGAACAATTCTATGTTAGTGCATTTCTGCAGCCCGGCCACTCTGTTCGTCTTGCTTATCCCCTATGTCAGAGTCTGGCGCTAGGAAGACCGCCATCCATTCGACTGTCATATGTCGATTGCGAATTTCCCATTGACGACGAAGCTTCCATGGATGATAAAGGGAACACACTCACCGGATGTAAGTAGTTCAAATGCCGGTGTTTGTGTTTTCTGACTGGGCTGCCTCAGATTATCGATGGAAGTACGAGTTTTCTAGAGATTTATTTTCGTGTGTCATCGAGCAGACACTGGCAGCGGAACCACCGAAGTACGAAACAATCCTTGAATTGGACAGGAAGGTTCGAGAAAAGAAACTACCACCTCACCTCAATTCGTTCATGGATGTTGGGGACGAGGATTGTACACCGTCTACCTACATGAGGAAATGTTTGCTTGGCCAATACCGTTCCGTTAGTGAGTGAATTCGTCTTCGATCCGCTTGTTTCTCTCTCTTACCGTGCCTCAGCTCTGCTCTACATCCATCGCAGCTTTTTCGCCCAAGCCATGCTCGATCATCCAGTAAACCCTCTTCGAAGTCCATATGCCCCTTCGTTTTTAGCAGCGTATAGGTGCGCCTCTGGCGTAATCAAGTCTTGCCTGAACCACTTCGACCGATTTCCGGATTTGTGTGGGAGATGGTGGGGAGTGTGGACGCATCGTGCGTGTATTCATGTATTTGTCACTGGCTTCACGCTGACACCCAAATTTCAATGTAGTGTTTTCAGCAGCGGTAAGTTCCCATCCGTTACAGACAGCGCATTTCTTATCCTAGGCGTAGGTCATCGTCGGATGTATCGTCACTCGTTCCCCGGCATCAAGCATGGCTCCGAGTGCATTCATTGAACTTGGATTAGCGTGCGACTTATTCGAGAAAGGAGCAAAGCATTCTCGTCGTGCAAGAAGCGGAATGGTCAGACGGACTACTTCATGCCCTCCCTTATTCCCTACTGACCTTTTCATTGCAGGCTGTTCTGTACAAAATGCGCGAGAGGGCGTTCCAGGTGTATTCACAATTTCGGAGCGGGAACACACCCATACCGGGCGTGCTCTCGACCGGGAAACCTGATTATGGCGAGGACGAGTTAGCTCTCTTTGGTGGCCAGACGCGAGTCTTGGTTTCTCGAATACTCTCACAATCTCAACGCAGTGGTCGGAACCGTTCTTCGGGGACTAGCTCTACGTCCCCATCAGCAGCGTCAAGTCCAGGTCCAACTGACAATGACGTTCGGTTGCCTTCATCGAATGAGCCGGACATTCACCCATCTCTTGTCGAATACCTTTCCATGTTTCCACCGCCGAAGGGTTCGCCTTCCCCGCCTCAAACTTACTCGGAGCCCAATTATGCAGATCAGCCGACCTTTAGCAGCCCACTAATTCCTCCACAGAAGCCTGGTCAAGGAGGTGATCTGTGGTCACAATGGTCTGGTTGGCCGAACCAGAACTCAATTTATGGGCCTGAGCAAGGCAATCAATATCCATCTCCTCAACTCGCGGCGGGCTTTGGCGCATTTTCTCATCCACCACCCCAGCCAATTGCTCCCCCATCCACCTCTCAGGCTGGCTTTGGGTCAAATACCTTCGACATGGAAACGGATCCATTTTCAGGGGATTCAAGTTCGCAGGTGAATTTTGTAGACCTTATGATGCTGACCGGGGAGTCTGGGATCGACGAACAGTGGGTGTCATTCATGCGAGATTCGGGTTTCTTGGGTACTGCAAATCCGAATCCACAAGGTTCTTCGAACGTAGCAAATGTCCCAATGTCCGCACCCGTAATGAATGTCTTTTAGCTGTAATATCTAGTTCTCCGCTGTATTTCTAATTTCTTCGGGTTTCGACTAGTCTTTGTGGATTTAATAGTAATACGAACGGCGCAGGCGCAGACTCTATGATAGGTACTTGTCCAACTGAAGGGATGACTTAAGGAAGGATTCGGGCCTATCATATGGTGAGGAAGGCCTTGCCGATGACGCGATTGCACAATTATGTATGACTCGCACACGATTCCGAGTCGGCAAATAAATAGCATAACAGTCGGGGCCCTCTCCTTGCATTGCGTTTATTTCTGCAAAATGTCCAACAAGCCCAAAGTGAATGGTACCGTCCTGATTCACGGGGACGCGGAGGTCGCGGCGAGTTCGAGGACCGATGTTGCGCCATCCATCTCGGTGACAACTAGTATGTTCAAATGCCTATCATGACCACGTTTGTCTTTCCGCGATCTGATTCTTCTTAGCTTTTCGTGCACCGAAGCCCGAGGAAAATGTCCCGCCGTTATCAGAGAAGGATCTCTGGAATCCTCCACGACATGTCTACTCCAGATATACTCAAGATAACACTACACGCGTAGAGCATATCCTAAGCAAGATCAACGTGCGTATAGAACCCCTTCGAATCCGCATCTGCCTATGCTAACCGCGTACGTTATTGTGCATAGCAAGGCTGTGCTATCACCTACTCTTCTGGCCTCTCTGCGGCCTATGCGGTACGCTGGACACCGTCACAACGTCTTGTAGGCCCCACTGTTTACATGGATTGCTCCTAGGCGCTCGTGTTCTTCAAGCCAAAACGCGTGGCCATCCGAGGTGGATACCATGGCTGCCATGCGACCATCGAGGTGTACAAGAAATCCCGAGATAAGGAGCTCAAAGTTATTGATTTGGACGACGAATACCAGCCTGGGGACCTCTGTTGGTTAGAGACTCCAGTCAATCCTACTGGGGAGTCACGGTGATTCCCCTCCTTTCTCATAGTCTATATGAACCTGACGATGCTGACGATGATGATGACAGAGACATACAATACTATGCCGACAAGGTTTGCTCTTCCCGTTGTCTGTGGGCAATTTTTCCTTGGTTCTGAATGCTTTGGGTCAGGTTCATAAAGTTGGAGGAAAACTACTCGTTGATTCGACCTTTGCACCTCCCCCCCTGCAGTACCCGTTCAAGTTTGGTGCCGATATGTGAGCTTCATTTTCTCGCCTCCTTCGTCAGTCAGACGGAGTTCTGATACCCAACTTGGTTTGTGATCTAGTGTCCACCATTCTGGTGAGCTTGTTCACTACTGTTGGTTAATACCCCGTTGACCCACCGTCATGCCAGCTACCAAATACTTTGGGGGACACTCTGATTTGCTGGCCGGTATTTTAGTCGTGCAGGATCCTAAGGATTGGGACGCGGTAAATTTCAATTTTAGCCAGGAGGGGTGCAGCGGCTAATTGGTGCATTTGCAGCTCCTCGCTGACCGAATCTACCTGGGTTCTAAGATGGGATCCTTGGAATCCTGGTTGTTGTTACGCTCCTTGAAAACTTTCCATCTCAGGATTCCTCGCCAGTCTGAGTCGGGGACAGAACTTGCCCAATGGCTTCACAAGATTGCTGAGACTCCCGCTGGACAAGAGTACGACCAAGTTCCTGGAGGGTCGATCACTAAAGTCTGGCATTCCGCCTTGCAAAAGGCGGACGAGCGGGGATTCTTGCCGAGCAAGCAATTGGAGGGTGGCTATAATGCTACTTTCTCGTTCCTGGTGGGTGCTCTGTCGGATGACGTTGTACAAGGGTCTCACTGACTGGTGGTACGGTAGCTTTTGAATGGAGAGCAAGCAGCCAGGTTCCCTCACCTCCTTAAGTATTTTGTGGTACGATATTCTTACAAGTGCTCCTTCTCTCCCGACCTCACGTCGTTTCACAGCCTGCGACTAGTTTGGGTGGAGTCGAATCCCTGGTCGAGCGACGATTGAACAGCGACCCTGGTGCTGACCCGAGACTGATCCGCTTGAGCATCGGTGTGGAGGAAGTTGAGGTAGGCAAAGTGGTAGCTGTCATTTGTTCTAGCTCTAGCTCACGATATTTCATCAGGACTTGAAAAATGATTTGCGTCAGGCTTTGCAAAAATTGGCAGAGGTACGCTTTCAAGTTCCAGGTCGCTTGATCTTGTCCACTCAACTGTCACTGGCACAGACCAAGGCGAAGTTGTGACCGTTGGGAGACATGTGAACACAGTTGCTTCATGTCATATTTCTTTACAACTTTCTGGAACCAGCCCTTTGTGCCGCTTGAATCCAATGATGCGTCTCTAACCAAAACAGAAACGGCACTGCCAATTTGAGAATAATTCGATTGACACTAAGGGAGCTTCGCACTGTGACAGGGCGGAGCTCCAATGTCGAGGGGTTATAAATTTCTCTTTTATCCCTTTCTCCTGCTTATCTCTCTGTCTCTCTTAGCCATGCCCTGCACTCTCCCAGCCAAGCGCCTGTATCTGAGAGGTGCGATTTCCCGTACCAAGCGTATCAGCTTGACGAACAACCAGCTCTAGGACTAGGCAAGGATATATCTACCGAAGAATTATCAGAGGTAATGTGGTATCTAAAAGCGCATACATCCACCTCGGATGGCTAAGGTTTGCGCGTGCAGTTCCTCTCTCGATACGGTAAAATTCTTGAGATCAAGTTCGTGCACAGTAAGTGCTTCATCTCCCCGTCCGCTTCATTCCCCTAAAATCCTACGTACAGATTATGCGTTCGTGGAATATGCATCAGAAGCGGTAAGTCCTGCGCAATGTATCCTTTTACGCTTGGGTTCTACCGGGCCCTAGGACGCGCAGCTGGTATACAATATATACCGTTACGAACCACTCTTCGGGAAACGTCAGTAAAGCCATGAGGTCATCGTAGAATCGGGCTCATTATCTCCATAGGTGTTGTCATTCAATTTGCTAGGCCATTGCGCAAGGACATCGCGGCGGCCAGACATAGAGCAATGACAGAGAACTGGTCCCCCGATCGTGAACGGTTAGCTTCAACCCTTCTTCCAATGATGACCAGGCGTGTGCTGAAACCCTCTCTAGCTCCAGTCCACTGACAGCTTCTCGAGAAAATGTTTCGCGACATCCCGTCGTAGTCGCAGGTCTATCAGCTGACGTTCGATGGCAGGTTTGTAAATATAACTCCCCTTCAATGGTGCTGTGATTGATTGTATGTAGGAGCTCAAGGATTTTGGAAGGTCAACGGGATGCCTTGTTGCCTTTTGCGACTTGGACCGCAGCGATCCTGATATTGGGTATGTATGGTCCGGGACGTTTCTTGCCCTCTGGATGGCTCAGAAGATCCCATGTTTAGTTTTCTGGAATATTTCACCAAGGAAGATGCCGAATACGCTATTCATTCGCTCGATGGCAAGCCCCTAGGCGGGAACGTTGTACGAGTGCTGGACTACCATGCCGTGAGCCCCCTCGATCCTGTTCTCTCGATCGCCAAAGCTCAAGCTTTATACTTCCTCCAACAGTATAGCGTCGAACGGAAGCAGAGGCGGGTACTTCCACGCTCTCCATGCCGGCCGATATACCCAAACAGATCCACTGGTGTGCCCTTCAGGTCAGAATATGGACAGCTTTCTCCCTGGGGCGGGTACTACCAGTACGAGGGCGATCAGGGGAGCTACTACCCACAGGTGGCAGAACATCCCAGCCCCAACCCGTCGGCCTACCCTTCCATTGCTGGTAACAGACCCGAATCCTCCTTGGCCCCACAGGGAAGTCTCGTCGGGAGCCGGTGCTATACAGAAGCCAACTCGAGCCCTGGATATCACCCCGGGGGTGCTCCGTTTTACAAGGATGTTGATCCCTCGTACAACCCACGCGTGCAAGTTGAGCGGTTCCCAGACAACTTCTACCGACTCCTCGAGGTATGTGGCGATTAATATTAGTCTCTTTGAGCTTATTATTCACCCGTCGCTTTTAGTGACCCGGGAAGCTCTTCGCGTCCCACTAATTTCCCCTTTTTTATTCAAGCCTTCCATTCGCATTATTCATTTCCAAAAGCATATCGGGACTCTTCTCATCGTAGCAGCGGCGACAGTTACCAGCACCATCAACATAATTATGGCAAACATTTAGTAAATAGATTAGGAACACATCGCATTTCTTGCTGCATCTACATAGCGTTCGCGTAGTGTTAGTATCATTGCCGGTTACCCGAAACCAACGTCAGAAGACTAGCTTTGTCTTCCCATCCCATCCCTGTCTGTTTGAATCTTCCAATTTGGGAGATCAAGGCCGCACAACTTTCTGCTAGCTGATCTTCGCCTGGGGTACCTGAAACATGTTCGTTCGCCATAAAAAGTTGCGAACTCGGGGAATCTGAAAGCGCCAACAGACGTATTGACATGGACAGAGGTGATGGAGATGTAGTAAGGGAAAAGATATGAGGAAGAGGGTTTAGGAAAGTCGATGGCATGGAACGCGAAAGAGAAGGAGAGAGTGAGGTTGGCGGATCATATCTGGAGAAATTCCTTCAGCAAAGTTCATCGATTTGGGCAAAGAAGCTGCTTGCGCTTACCGAACACACATCACATACACATCGTACCCTTTGACGGGGACGGTGCAATTGAATACGTTCGCAAAACGGAGCAGTCCCCTTCCATTGCTAGTTGTGCATTCTGGAAAGACGACGATCGGGCGCCTCGCTGTGCGTCTAATATCTTCGATGGACTGTGGTGCCTGGTCAGACGACGCATCGGAAAACAGGGGTATCTTTCCTGTTGATGCAATGATACTCAGAAGGGACACTTGTTCGAACCCAGCGATGGGCACACGGGCTGATGGCGATCGAGCCTTCTGTTGAACGTTAGCAGAGCCAGTGCCGGTTCGACGACCCGGGGTGTACGTTATGGGAGAAGTCGCCGGGGGGGATGTGGAGTCGAGGGCTGTGACCTTACCTACAGACGCTGGGATCGGTAGGACAAAGATGGGGTTGAATCTACCACGAAGCAGGAATGTGAATAGAAGAAAATGAGCGGTGAAAGCTTATTTCCGCTTACCGGATCGCAAGCCAGATCAACTCTATCCAGGACACCCAATTAGAGACAATGATGTCGCCCGCCTTTGGGTCCCAAGGAGCATGAGCCGTTGCATTGGTTCTCCTGCGGTGAATGACGCTGAAGCATCAGGAATATGTGGCAGAGACAGACGTGCATCTTTGCGTACCGCTTTCTAGTTGTTTGCTCGACTGGGATCCAGAAAAGTCCAACAATAAAAAGGACACAGCGGCCCAGGATCTTGGTAAAAAGATGTACTAGGAAATCATGGAGAGTGGGGATCGGAAACTAGTGGTGAACATGAGCTGGCGGTGCTGACAGGGCGAAGATGTGTCACGCACGAAGACTAAGAGAGCGATGCGAACGACTAGCAGGTATGCCAGAAGAAGCACGAGAATCAGTGCCGTTCTGACGACTGCCAAAGCATATCTCAAGGGAAGGGTTGCTTTCCCGAGAATTTCGGAGCCAGCGGGTGGGACGGGGGTCAGGAAGGGCTGTAGCAATGAATGCCTTAGCTAAGAATAGGACAGCCCTAGAAGGGGTAACGCACTTGAATACCAGTGCCCGCATCCTATGGAACATGTTAGTGAATATTCAGAGCCATCGAAACCCAGTAAACTCAACTCGATAATTGCTGAACTTTTCCATGAATGTTGGGCTGAGAGAACCTTGAGCTGTGCCGATGGCGCGCGTAAATGATCACGTGTCCGAGCGCCATTTGGCTGGCGGCACAACGCGGCAGACGGTGGCACTTGGGCTCGGCCAGTTTCAATGGGAGTTCTTCGACGACCACGCACCCTGGGCTCCCTCCTGCGTCCAACATGGCTGCGCATCCTGCACACCAGCTCCTCGACACTGTGAAGTACTATGGAGGCCTAGCCCTCGCTCGCTATCGCAAATTGCACCTCTTTGGCAAGGTGCGTCATACCCTTGGTTCCTTGTCGACCGCCGAACTTACGAGCACCTGTCCGCAGCTCTTCATATGGCTGGTCATACTGTTCTACATTTGCATTGGTGGGGCACAAAGTCTATTGCATGCTCGCACCCAGTAAACCTTGTTCTGTTCGAGCAGGAATCTTCGTCGTAATCGTGACGCCGGCACGCATTGCCCAGTTTCTCTACGACAAGGCCAAGCTCCTCGCTGCCACGCGTTTAGGCTGGCTTGGTATCATCGCTGCAATGGGTAGGCTCCTTTCTTTTTCTGTCCTCCTCACATCTCACCATTCCGTAGTTTGTATTTCATTTCCTCCCCTCATCGGGCATACCACCCTTGTTACACTATGCGGTTTTGCCTACGGTATGGAGGGATTCTTTATTGCCCTAGCAGGCTCGGTGCTCGGCTCCGCTGTGGTCTTCTCCGTGCTTCGTCTCCTTTTCAGAGAAAGGATCCGGGCATGGTCGGCGCAGAATGAGAAGTGGCAGGCTTTGGAATCAGTTGTGGCAAGTCCCCCATCACATCTTCTAGAACATGCAAATGACCGGTTTCAACGTCTTCTGCCTCCGTTTGTGCTACCCAGAGAGCGAAAGGCCTTCCTTTAATTATTCTGATACGTGTATCCCCGTTCCCTCCTTGGGTCTACGCAAATTCTCTATTCGCGGTCCGTACCTCTCTCCTCTATTTGCAAAGCACCCTCGATCGTGACCATCAATCTAGTCGATCGAGCCAGTAAAGTTGTGGCAGTTTATTGTCGCCACGTTTTTCATTTCGCCCAAACTTCTGCTCCACGTCTTCATCGGTTCGAAGATGGCGGCCCTTTCGGACGGAGATCAGAGGGACAGAATGGATACTCGTAAGTTACCCATCCCTTTCCGAAGCGGCTTCCAGAACCTCATTGAACTATTTTCCCAAACGCTTCAGACGACAAGGTCATAAACGGCCTCCTGGTCGGGGGTGGAATTTTGATTGCTGTATTCACCAGCTGGTTGGTGCACGATCTTCATAATTCATATGATTGTTTTACTAATGTAATGAATGAAAACCTGTTCAGGTGGGTATATACGTTGGTGCAGAGCCACATTCGACATCTCCACGGGCTTCCGCCTCAAACGGACGAACTCGCAGCTGAGGCCATCGAAGATTACGATGAAGAGGCTCCACTACTATCGCCTTCAATACCCCGTGATCAGGCCGCAGTGTAGTCGATTCAATAGAATCCCCCCTTGTACACGTATAGAATCTTAATGAATGGAATAGATATAACGGGGAATAAGAATACCATGAAATGCGACGATTCTGAATCAGTAGTAATGTAGGAATAGTAAACTGAAGCTAGCGCCTAACAGGAAAACCAATATAAATAACCTTCCGTCCTTTCCTCTCTGTTGAGCCTTTTTGAGTTCAGCTTTGCTCTTTTCAACGGTGGAGGTAGTTGCAATGGCATCTTCATATAACTGGTCCGTCAGCTCTGTCTGCCGCGTCAAATGTGTCACCAGCTCCATCTGGAGGGCGCTGATATCCATGAGGCGCGATTCGGCCTGCTGTACGGACTCTAATGTGTCCTGAACGTTTCGCAGAATGGCTGCGTTTTCGGCTTCAAATTGCAGGATTTGCGACGAAGTCAGTTCTATATCGTCGTCTTCATCTTCAGAGGGGTATGAGGATTCTATCCGCGGTGGGGGCTGCACTGGTGAATGGCGTCTGTGGTCATCAACACCTAGGGTGGCCGCAATAATTCCAGAGGTTGCATCTCCCAACCAGCTCGAGGGCGATGAGCTCTGTGAGGTGGACGCAGTAGACACTTGGGTATCCAAGAGGCCTGTTGTCTCCCTGACAGCGCCGGTCGCTAGACTCCGGTTGCGTTCAAGCTGTCGTTTGACTCTTTCCTCCTGCATGTCTTTTTGGAGCTGACTCGTCTCCGCGAGCCGCCGGCTGAGATACCAGGTTACGCTGGATCTGTGCGCAGCAATGACACCAGACGACAATGTCGATTCATCTTNGMKATSCCCTACCCTCTGAGATTGAACCAAAGGGAGACTGGCTCGAATATAGATGCTGAGCGGCCAGATGAATCTAGCCGAAGCTCGAAGAGGTAGAGGACTTGATGATCTCGTTGACAGAAGTCGTTGATGACTTCCTGCCTGAAGAATTGAACTTACTTCAGTGTTTGGTGAGCCGCTATAGGGCATTGTTTACTTTCTGAAGCACAAGACCCTGTCTCCGGCAGCTGCGGAATATGCCCTAGTATATTCCAGTTGCTCCGTCTCTCTGCGACCGGGTGGAGTTACATAGAATTCAGATACTTTATGTACTTGTGAATGGAAATTCCTTCCTAACAACCTACCATTAAGACTGAGGCCTGAGGAACCACAGGCTGGCAGATGCGGCATGGTCGATACGGCAATCGGAGTTCCACAGCTCGGAGTCGGCCGAGGAAGTGGGGAAACCGGCCGTTTCTAATTGGGACCTTGTACCGTCTAGTTACTTACCTATCTACCTTGCCTTTCTTTCCCCGGTCTCTCCGCCCAGGATGGTCAATGTGACCACCAAAATAACAGCGAAGGCAAGGCTCAAGGCGAGTGTCCATGATCGTGACGACTTCTCCCTTTTCTGAGACTACAGCACAGGAATCAAGTAGAGGTAAGACGTTCGATTCGCATCGTGCGCTGGACAACGCCGCTCACTGGTAATAGGCCGGACAGATGGACCCCAAGGCGAGAAGGGCTCAAGCACATCTAACCTTATACCCTGTCCTAGGGGAAGGGCGGGTGATATCGACCTCGCAAAGGGATTGGGCTGTACGGAGGCAAAATTGAAAGAACTGAGGGTGTGTGGCAATGCACTCTATCCAGTCCACGCTACCGCTTACGGTCCCCTGTAATGCTCAGTCTTATGTTAGAGGCTGTATCAGGGCCACCAATCAGATTAACATGAGCAAGCCATTCCGACAACAAGACAGCCTCCTCGTTAAGAAATTTGTTTCAATGGTACTAGTAACTCATCGCTTTTGTCTCTTTACTTTTTGATAGTGAACGCTTTACTCTCTAGATTTTGGAACAAATGCCTGAACTCCAGCAGTACGTTGACGGTTGGCCGATAGTGCTCATAATCAAGCGGTTTTTGCGAAGCTGCAAGGACTACAAGACAAAGCAAGAGGGTGGAACTCCGAGTTCCAGCATACACGCACCATCTCAATCCAAGGTATCTGCCTGTTCTTCCTCGCCCAATACCGCACTCACGCGCTTCAGAAACGAGTACACCACACCGACCCGGAGGATGACAAGCCCCCTAGCAAGCGGTACCGAGTCGTTCAGACCTCCGGTGACGACCCCAGTCCTGACTCCAAGTATGGATCGGAGCCCGGTCCTGATCCTTTATCTTTTTCTGAATTGGAAAGCAAGTCCGATGACGAGGACCACCTCTATGGTCACCACTTTAAAGCGCATGCGAACTCTAATACGGTATTGCCCTTGGTCATTTGCCATCGCGTTTGCTGACGTATATACGTCCTTTAGGGACGGGCTGACGAAGAGTCGGGCAACCCCTCGTCGCTGTCTTGTCCCTGCAGCTGTTTAAGAGCCCCAAAGCCACAGTTGAGTCGAAGTCGCACCAGTTTCAAGACAGACAAATGTTGTGTGCATGCGCAAACGGTGCGGTATTATTTAGGCTCAAGCACAGGAATCCTACCGACTTATCCATTCCCAAGCAATCTTGGAACGTCCATCTTCTGGCGAGGAAAATCAAGAAATTACCAAACTCGTACAGTGTAACTCTTGGTTCCATTACTGTTCTTGTACAATCTGCAAGCTGACAGTGTTGCTCTCAGAGATTACCGACGCCCCAGAGCATCGTCCACGGTAAAGAAACATTGAAAAGGAGTCAGGTCAGTGTTACATCGTTCTTGTCTGTACTGATACTTATGGGCGATGACAAACCAGGCTGGTGATAAACCCGGCAAGTGCAAATCGAATAGCCTGCAAACCGAGATCAAGATTCATTGCGCAGGGGGGACAGAAATCAGGCTTGTGGCGAGTACCTGCATCCAAGCAGCCGCCGTCAAATTGTCTCTCCGTATCATCAAAGGAGAAGAATTTCTCCAAAGTCACTAAGACACTCAGAACCGTAAAGCTGAAGTCGAGCGTAGGCGGATGTCAATGAGGTCGCAGCCCGTGCACTTCTGATGTTGCAGACTAATAGTGTTTGGTGAGCATTCTGCCCCCCCTCCCGTACGATAACCTCAATCTTGTATGTCTATATCTTTCCTCTCAGCCATCTTCTGATACTACTCTTTGTCGATTCGTCTTTCTCAATTTTACCATTACATGCCCCACCCTCCCCATAGTCCGCGCCAATGATTCCGAGTGTCGACGCTAGCTCATCGGTCGAAATCATACCGAGCCCGGCGTCGAGAATGAAAGCAGTCAATGGTCGATTGCTGTCCTCTACTGCCTTCAGCCATACTCATGAGCTGCGAGGAGACAGTTGAGAGGAACAAATGATTTTCGCCCCCCTTTCACTTGTCTGGTTTAAGTGTTCATAAGCTTGAACCCATTGTCAATAAACCGAACCGTTAGGACCTCCTTTACTCGGTGCTGAGCAACACCGTTATCTTTGACTTTTCCCCTCTCCGGGGGTTGGAGGAGCGATGACCTCAACTTGAGAATAGAAGCCTACATCATGACAGCGGCCGCCCCATAACATAAAAGAGGTCTCATTTACGGCTGTTACACCTGCTAATACCTAAGACTTTGTTTACATATATCCACAGCTCCGAAAGCCAACAGACTGGGTTCGTGGGTTCGAAGTCTACGTTGATTGAAACGATTTCATCGCCTTTCCATATATGTTGATCATGTCGTCCCGAACACCAATGAGCTGCAGTCTTCTCACTGATACATCTCATTGAGAAGAATCTGCACTCACAGCTCCGACCACATGCAACACCCCGTTTCCGAGTCCAAAAAACAGCTTTTCGGAGGTTGCTGACTAGCCTATGGACATGGCTGAGATTTCGAAGAAGCACTTTCGCATGTTCTCGGACAAGCTCGTCCGAAAGATTGCGTTCAGTAACAACCGTTACCGTCATCTCCACCGCTGGTAATACAACGGCCTTGAGGACAGGACTCAAGACAGTTGATTGATGCTGTACGGACGCCCAAGATCGTTCGGCGAAAGCTGTAAGTCATTTTTGAGGATGAGAGCACGGACAAGAGGCATATACTGAAGCCTCCTTATCTTTGCGTCGGGAACCACTCAATATTCATTTAGAGTGTCATCATCGGCGCCTTTTGTGATATCGTAGGTCCGTGCGCTCCGGCATCTATCCATGGCCAGACCCGAGTAAGCAAGGCGGCCATGGATACACCTTCTTCTTCTGCCGCAACGCTGGCGACAGGAGCAAGATGGAGCGGCTTCCGAACACTCTCGCATGCCAGATGGCGACGTCCCTACCAGAGACAGCGCCGCTCATCGAGGCCGCAGCGAAGGCTGAGCCGGAGCTGCTACAAGTCGAATCGTCGTTCTCGTTAGGCGCTCGGCTTCAGCGCTTGTT
>SDEE01000709.1:0-25031 GCA_004126415.1 Candolleomyces aberdarensis
TCCGCCCGAGCGCTGCGATGCCCCCAAGTGCCATCCCGAGACTCGAGTCGCCGTACAGGACGACTTGTACAGCTGGATCGTGGATAGCGACAGGGAACCTGAGCACCCAAAGAAGATGAAATGGGTGACAGGACCTGCAGGTTCCGGGAAGACGGCCGTTATGGGCTCGCTGGCAGGTCGGTGCGCAGAGAATGGTGTTTTGGGTGCAACCTTCTTCTTTGCGTCCTGGTCGGCGTCCATTGGCCGGCGTCGGAAGACCGCCTTCGTCACAACCATTGCGCGCCAGCTGGCTGAGTGTCGAGAGGACCTGAAGAACACGATCTCGGCCGCTATCGAAAGGAACCCAAACGTTTTCGAGAAGAATTTACATATCCAGATGGAAGCGCTCATCCTAGCCCCACTGCGGGAGGTGGCACTCCAACCCGATGGACCACAGCTGCAGGGTGCCATCATCATCGACGGCGTAGACGAATGCGAAGCTGAGCAATATCACGATGGATCAAAAGAGCACGCTCCCGCACGAATAAATGAACAAGACCAGTTGGAAATCCTTCAAGTCCTTCAAGCAGCAGCATCGGATCCCTCCTTTCCCTTTCATATCCTCATCGCTAGTCGGCCAGAGCGTGTGTTTCGCGAATTCTTCGACCCCCAAAACAATCCCATCCCCATCGCCGATAAGCTCGATCTGCACAACGATTATAACGCTGATGCCGACATTACCCTCTTCCTCGAAGCCCAGTTCAGCCGGATTCGTCGTCGATACAACCTTCCTCCCTCGTGGCCACCGCCGGGAACCATTCAAACCTTGGTGGAGAATGCGTCGGGTCAGTTCATCTATGCCGCAACGGTCATCCGATTTCTCGATACGGGCCATCAAGAGCCTCCGAAGGCTTCGCTCGAGGCTATACTGAAGATGAAAGCAACTGGGAAAATGACTTCGAACCCACTCAAACAACTGGACGCGTTGTACACACACATCCTGGAGTCCAGTCCAGATTCGCTGCTTTCGGTACGATGGATCCACGGTATCCACCACCTCACGGTCAACGGCCTGCTCATCCAGAACACTGGCACCCTGCGTGTTGCTTCCAACATCAATCTGCTTCTGCAAGCGGGCTCAGATGGTAGTGAGGCAGAGCACTTGCTCGGAACCCTTCACTCTCTGATTCGGATCCCACCTCCCAGTGGTCAAGCGACGACTGAATATGACTTTTACCACAAATCACTGCTCGACTTCCTCCAAGACCCCGAGCGTTGCAAGGAGCTGCATGTTCAACACGAGGAATTTCTTGGGTTTCTCTGGGATCGATTCAATCGGCGCTGTACACGTGAGTTCATTTCTGCCCCGGTCTTTCTCTCTCTTTATCTGATGTTTTAATATTGAAGGGGGCTGTTTGGATGCCCATGTTTCATACCCGCAAAGCTTCCTCGAGCTGTTGGCCCGCGTTCCATACATCACAAATGTTGCTTTGGGCAGCGCACACTCCGAAGCCCTCCCCACACGAGCTAGCGCTGATTGGTGGGTGACGTTGGCTATTACATACAAGGAGCCTGGATCCCTTTGGAATCTTTTCCAGAGGGTTCACAGTTCGGTGCGTACCGTCCTCAATCTTTTCCAAACCTTCGATTGAAACTAAGCCTTCCTTTATCTTTCATTTGCAGTGTCCCTGGTATCGTTGCAAGCCAGCGTGTAGGATCTTCAACCGCTCCATTCTGCGTCATTTGGGGTCAGCTACCTGGATTGTACCTGGAGTGTTTTGGCGGGATCGTGCTAGCAATCCACAGCGGGATCGGTTTTACGATTTGGCCAACCGGGCAATAGAGAACGCCTAAAAGATTCAGTCCCAGAGTCGTCCATAGTAATAAATTTTCAATTTTTATTCACTTCTTCCGGATTGGCGGTATATGGGATTAAGCCCAGAGGTCGAAAGCACCTCCAAACTCGAATTGTCGAGGCAAATGTAAAACTATTACTAGTCGAGATTCTCCACAAGTACAAGAGAAACAACAGGCAATTAGCCCATTCATACAACAGTAACGGTGCTCACTCCCTGCTACCAACGTCTGTTATCGTGCAATCGCACATCTAGAAACAAAATCGGGGAAAGAGTTGAGTTGGGGGAAGGGAGAGGAAGAGGTGACCCTTTGCTCACCTCGTTTCGTCTACCGGGTCTTCGAAAACGGCAACTCGCGAGCCTGAGCTATCGTTTGCTTGGATGATACATGCAACGGTCTGCTCCGGCCAAGGAAATGGCATTCCGAGTTGAATAATATTTCCAAAACGTCCGCAACGTCGTTCGTTTGAATGGAAAGAGAGGCCACCCAGGCGAAAATGGGGGGGGAGAAGGATCCTTAGGATATCAGATAGGCCGCGTTCTTTGACAATATGCAATATGCTTTGATCTCGTTCCGTCGGCTCCAGCGGTATCTCGCCATTTCCGACCATTCTCAACGCTCTACGCCTTCCTCAAGCCATGTGCGTGGCCGTTCAAGCATGCTGGACGTTGGAGAAGCGAGCATGGGCCGTTAAAGGTCTGTTCCGCGTGTAGAACGACAGATCACTGACCCATATCCATCGAAACCGCGACGGGTCTCGTTTTCAACGATAGGGGTCGTTCACCGAGGACGGATTCGATTTGAAAGTTCCGTGGGGAGCTACATTGACCTTGGATGCTTTGTAGACGATACCGAGCTCGAGTCGATGTGGCTTGACGGTACAAATGGCTGGATACGGTGCGCGGGGTGAGTATGATCAACTACATCGGTGTAGAGTGTCTACTCACCTTTCACATCTCTAGACCTTGACCTTTCCACGCCCACAGGAAAGTTAGTTCGTGCGGCGAAGCGCTATCAGAAGGCCAAGGTCAAGTTAGAAAATAACTGTCTGACGGTAGGAGCGAGTGGGGGCTCTCCATCCAAGCCTATCTCCCATTGCGGAATCAAAACAGTGGAAAGCCTGGAAATTGTGCTGGTGCATGGAAAGAACGCATAGGATGGCGGCAATTGTGACAATGAAATGCGTGCTGGCTTCTTCAATCCTTGCGTGGGCAATATCCACAAGTACCAGCCAGCCAGCGCACAAAGGAATGCGGTGCTTCAGTTTCGAGCTTCGAAGCTTTACAGGTCGTTGCAGCAGAGGTGGTGGGATCACGAGAGGGTGAAACAAGACGAGTGGGGGGTTCCTGCCGCTGCGAGATTTTGCCTGGATATCAACGTGGACAACTTGGAGGCAGGCTACCTATCCGTTTGCCTGAAATGCAAAAGGTATGGCATTGGGCCGCGGTGGGCTGCGAGGACCTGGAATGCAAGGACGTTGTACCGTTGGGAGAGCAATCATTGCAATGTTGTTGTGAAACGCTGAAACCGTTGAGTGATAGGTAAACTGACGCGACGTTCATGGCGTGGAGGTGACAGAAAAGTGCGACGGCCGAGTTTGGTTGTGCGATCATTGTGTTCTATGATGGCAGGCGGTTTACTGATCTTTTTATATATCTGCTTTCGTTGAGTGGTTGCACGCATATAGAATTCGAGCTGACATAGATACAATCAAGTGTTATATACCACCGATGCGAGCCAGGGACATCGTGTATTTATCCAACAGCAGGTTTTCGTCGCATAATCATATGTAGGTTAGGTTCCAGTGTCTTTGTCCTATACTCGCAGCGAAAAGATAGTTTCATCCACACCTTCACTACTATCGAGGCCACAAGAGAACGATGGGAAATACCAGTATGTATATCACTGCAATAAGCATAGTGACTTTCATCCATAACATTTCCTCGAGCCAAACGTAAGTCAGAATGGCGGCGATCAGTGTCAGAATTCCTAGAACCAAACACAACAGCCCTAGGGTCAAATATGTCAGTCAAACCCTCGAGTACATGCAATTTCCCTCCGAGGCTTACAGTGAAAGAGAGTCCACGCCCAGACTGAAGGACTGCCGCTGTACCTCTTCAATAGGCTGTTCGCAGATCCCTCTATCCGTCCTGCCTTGGGTACATCAAGGGAATCGGCACTCTTTGCAGCATGGTATGGAACCTCTCCGAGGTAGTCCATCATGACAAAAGATGCAATCGCAGCCCCGATGTTAAAGAATATGGCGTAGTAACATAGAGCTACCACCGCACGTTGTTGGGCTTCAGAGGCGTGGGTGTAACTTTCAGAGTCTTTGAAAAAGCTGATGAGTTGGGCTGCGACGGCCGCAAGAAGGGAAGACTAAGAATGGTCTGTGTGCATGACTGTTTCCTTGAGAGTGATGGTAGACGATGATGTACTCACAACGACGGCCCCGTTCTGCCCAGTTAACTGCCATCCGTCTTTGATAGCAGTAATCAAGTTGGGGAGGTTATCTGCTTGGCATACCATCGTCAATCGACCAAAGGTTCAAATCATGAGCTGGAAAAAAATACTCAACAAGTAATCTCTGAGTCTCTACGCCGCGGTTTCTTTTCCGAGCTCATCGTTGAGGCTGAAAGGAAAGAAACTCAAAGGAAAGGTTCCTCGCCATGCAATACATGTGTAAGGTACATATGTAAGGTAACCTGCATCATGCTGCCTCTCCATCACACTGATTTAGAGGACCCTGTCGTCGGACGAGCGGAAGCGAATACGGTACATAAATATGGCCATAAGATGATACCTATCTAATTGACAACATATGAAAGGATAGGGGAACATATCGTCTGACTGGAACCACCTGACAGTCCGCACAAGCTAGGAGGGGAAATGACGCACCAAGTGAACCTCGAAACAGTGCTTTCATCACTTTCGCCAACCCCAGAAACTCTTGATACCCGAGATAAAGCCACCCTTTGAGCTCTCTTTCGGAGGGGTCACGGTCGGCCTGAAAATGTGGCTCGTCGCCGACGAGGTTGAGACGGATTCTGACAGGTTACCTAGTGTTCTCAAACCCATAGTGGTACTTTTGACTTTCCCCTGAGCCATTAGGGGGTCGGACATTGTAGTTGCAACCGTGGGTCTGTCCTTCGTGGGTTGAACCATAGGCTGAGGTGCTCTGATTCGTTGTGGATTGTGACTGATCGGTGGGTAAGGCTGGGGTGGTGGCGGAGTAACTGGAGGAAGGGAGCGTGAAGCAGAGGGTGGTAAGAGGTCGGGTTTACAGGAGCCCGTGCTGCCAGATGAAATGCTGGAGGCTGGTGGCGGATTCGAAGGCGGTGGCGGCGGCGACGGAGGTCGGGAAGCGATTGCAGAGGACAAGGGTGGTGGCGCCGCGATTGGCTCTGGCATTCCAATCGGTTTTACCATTGCGGCGGGGTCAGCAGCACCTGGTACGACGTAGGACCCGGGCATCTGTTGGACGTTCTTCATGCTTGAAGGTCCACTCGGCAGTGGATGACTTGACTGGGGAGGCTGTGGGTACTTCCGCAATGTTAGGATAAGGTGACAGTCTAAAGGAACACTTCTCACCCATGGCCACGGACTGGGATTAGACGAGAATGACGGGGAAGTGTTCTTCAGTGACAATGATTTATCAACCAGTAGTCTTCAGCATGAACAAAACTCCTACCTGGGAGGTCCCATCGCCAATCTTACACAACCAATGGTCAGTGTTATTCCCGCGCTGCGTCTTGACAATTTTGTCAAACATTCCAGTCAACGACCCTACATTCTGGGCTGGCATTAATTGACCATTGGGCTTCAATCTAGATATGAAGGTTTGCGGTTGCGATTTGCGGTTGTAATCCTCGTCATGAAACGGAAGACCAAGAGCGTCCGTTGATAACAAGTCCCCGCCCTTATCTGTCCAAGGTTTAATTAGAACTCGGAAAGCTTTGTATGCGACAAAGCCATTCACCTCTCAAAATGAACGAATTTGAAATTTTGAACACGTTCCCGATCGCTCTTCTTTCCACAGGCGACTCGAAAAACACGCAGGTTTTCCTATCTGCGAGGACTTGAATTGGGAGAGGTTTGGAACTGCTTTTCCCTATGTCGAGGTCGAACTTCTGAGTGAGGCCTAACGTACCCGTGACCAAGTCCGAGATGGTGCTGAGGATATTGAGTGCGGGAATACGACCTCCCTTTCTTGAGAGCTCTGCTTGGGTGACAGGAAATTTGGCGTAGAAGAGCGGACTATCCAAGACGGAGCCAGACCAGTGTGAAAGAGGATTCTTCTTGAGCTCCGCCAGAAAGTAGACCAGGGCGGTGGCGAAGTTCATATCTTCTTCAAAGGTAACTATGTTATGAGGGTTGGATTAGCGCCAAGGAGAAGGAATACCAACAAGGCTCTCACGTTGCCTACGAGAGACGTATTTCTGGTCCGCCTCGGACGCCATTGGTGGGATGTAGGGCTCCCATACCCAAAATTCGAKCGTCCTCTTGGGTTTGTTGTTCAAGATAGAAAGCTGGAAACATACCTCAGCCTCATCCAAGTTTTTCGAAAGATCGATCGAACCTTTTCTTTTAGGGTGTCCTTCCGCCATTCCGCATTCTCCGATGATTTAGAGTCTTGGTTCCTCTCGATACCAAAGTCATTATCAAAAGATTCAGCTCTGTTAGGGAGAAGCGAACGTCGATAATCGAGTCATCTAGAAACCTAGCAGTATACTGCCACGTACTCTTCTGCCCCACAGACAGATCCGACTGCACTGCGGATTTTTTTAAGGCACCTTTCAAATTCCCCTCCCACCTCGAGCTTCCTCGCCTTCTCCTCTTTAGATGAGGGTTTAGTGATAGCCCGGGATAGCACGTCAGTAACAGACTGGATGACACTGTGACCCAATTTCGCGTCAGCATGACATCACCGATGCAATGCAACAGGATTATTCTTACTCCTCCGCCAGGTGTAAGGATGGCAGATCTTTGACTTGCTCGTTGAGCTTCTTGCAGTATTTGACCATGACCCGCATCTGACCCAGATAGCGCCTATCTATCCTTGTCACTTTGGAGAGAGGAAACGAGGTGAGCAAATCACGGAGCATGGGAAGTAAAAGGAATGTTCCTAGGGCGACTAATATACATACTTGGATGGTAAAAAGACGAACCACTGCTACAATCACATCATGCGCTCATCGACAGATTTGTTTGCCATGCGTTTGCCATGCGGAGTCAACGAATTATCTCCTGAAGGTCCGATGTGATACAGACTATCGACCATTGTCAGCGGATCTCATATCGTGAGCGGTTGGTGGCCAGACCGTGGAGGACGTTATGGCTCATATCAGGATGCAATTGAAAGTGAGCGACTGAGGATAAATAGGATGTCCACGAACACGTGGGCTGTGGGTCTGGCGGGACCGGTCCGACCACTCCTTCTGGCTGTCGGCACTTTTAACGAGTCAGGCACCGCCCATATCTCGCGAGCTGGCGCAACAAGGGACCATAGCGCCTGGAATGAAATTAGCGAGATTCGACCTCTCCCAGATGCTTCGTACAAGTGAAGATGGCTAAAAGCGAACACGGTGCATAAATATCGCTGTAAGATACGTTTACGATTTACAAAGAAAGGAAATCTGTCTCTCGGACCAAAATGTCCACACCTTTCGAGAAAAAGTAAGAGGATAAATGACGCACCAAATGGACCTCACAACAAATGCTTCCATATATCTACGAGCGCCAGAACTTCTTCACGAATCCGAATCCGAAAATGCCACCTTTGGCTTTGGGAGGAGGTGGATCGGGTGGCGCCGGTGGGGGTGTTGACGATACGATCGGTCTGTGAACGTGAACGTGTTGGTGCACTGGCACGAGGGGGACGTCTATCTTGTCGCCTAGAGGTTTCCGACGCATTTTACCCGTACTTTGGCGCTTCGCCTGAATATTGGGAACATTGGTGGGCGTGTTCGTAGTGCTAAGTGGGCGAGCTTGCATTTCACTTTGGTGAGATTCGTTAAACTCTGGACTGTCAACATGTTGGGTGGGAGGGGTTGGCCCTGGGGCGTCGAGCATAGGGGACTGGGGGCTCATATTCGTGGACAGATTGCATTCAGTGTTGCCGCCGCTAGTTGGAGTTGCGGGAGTTAAAGGTGCATTGCCCTGTACTGCCGGGGACGGAGTACGATAGGGTACTGCTTCAAGCGGTGGCGCGATTGACACTGGCTGGGCCGTAAGCATGGATCTCACCCCTAGGTCACGAACTGTGGGCTCCGGCATTGGAATATTACTTCCCCCACCTTGGGAGACAGCTCTTGAGCAATAGTCTACCTGGGTCGGCGTCAGCACAAACTTTTAGGGCGATTGATAAACACTTTCTTACCCGCGATTGCAGCTGGAATCCATACAATGAGAAACTCATACTACATAGCGTCCATGACCTCTCAACATGAATGTTGGCCGTACCTGATATGTGGAACTTCTAACAGACGTGTACCGCCAATGTTTGCCATTGTCCGCTTCAGATTTCGTGTTGAAATACCTTTCAAACAGTTCATCCCAGGACTTGACGCTTGATTCGATCCATTTACTGGCGCTGACTTGGAACTTCTCGATTTTGAGAATATTATCTGCGGTAGGAACAACAGGCTGGAGAACGTCTTTTGGGAAAAGCCCTCCATATTTATCTGGATAGAAACTTGCTTCCATTACAGCTATAAATGTAGAAGGCACTTCACTTACCCCTCAGTACTACTAAATCTGAGATCTTGAAGACGTTGCCAATCGTGCGACTGAAGCTGGGCTCGAAAAAGATGCAAGACTTGCGATCAGCGAGGACTTGGACAGGGAGAGGGTGGGTTGCGCTGCGTCCTAACTTGTTTGGGCTTCGAGGAAGGCTCAACTTTTCGACAAGTTCTTCAACATTTAAGGAAAGATTGAGCGCATTGATGCAAACGTGTCCCCCGGTTGCTGGAAAGTCTTGGCGGTCGACGGGGAACTTTTTGTAGAAATGCACATTGTCGGAGAGGGAGGCCGACCAGGGATGTTTTTTCATGTCGGCCATGAAGTAGATTAACGCGGTCGCAAGGTTAGTACCCTTTTCAAAGGTCACTTGGGTTCGTAAGTAAGCCAAGTTTGTTCGTCCACAGATACGCATATAGGCTTACGTAGTCTACGGGATTTGATATGCTCCTCATTCTTTCTTCGATTCAATCCAAGTGGCGGAAGATAAGGTTCCCAGACCATGAACTCGACATGCACTTTAGGGTCCTTTTTCAAAGAGTCCAACTATTTGAAATTGAGTCTCCGCAAGCACGTAGTGAGCAACGGTGCAAACCTTGGAATTTAGCTGCTTGCGAAAGTCTCTGGATGCCCGGGCCATCGTATTGTCAGAGGAGGTTGCTAGTTCCATCTGCTTTTCRAACTTTGAGATCTCAGTCCTAGATATCATATAAGCCAATTGCTGCTTTCTTTGACAGTAGGTCAGCCACTATGTACACACTGTTTCGAGTCGTCCTTGGGCAAAAGTTCAATGGTGCGGCGGATTTCCTGAACGCACTTAGCGAGAGCTTCTTCCTTCTGTTTCGGTGTTGCCAATGTGGTGAGATAGCTCAAGACCTCGATCAGGTTTTTGACAGCCCTGAGCAGTACATGGCGTTAGCTGTAAAAGGTCTGGTGCGTTCCTACTACCCAGATCCTCACCTGGTCGCTTGTTGGTGACCTTCTTCATTCATGATAAGGGTATTGAGATGTCTACATTGCATAAGAAGTAGGTTTACTTGTCCTGCGTACGCTCTTTCAACTTTCAATACCTTTCTGAGAGGGAATGAGGAGAGAATGTCGTGAAGCATGGGGAGTCTAACTGGGTTGCAAGCGTGAGCACTGTTCCTCGTGAGTTGGGTTGAGATAGACTCATGTTACAAGAGAAGAGAGAGGAGCGCGATAGCGCTCCGTCGTAATTAATTCGCGTTGCAGACGCTTCCTGAGTAGGTAAGACCTTTACCATGCGTTTGCCGTGCGGACGCTGCGGAGACAATGATTTCATCATCAACCAATGGCCTACTAAGTAGCACATTCGACACGAGCACTGACTTCATATGCTCACTGGGCCATTCATCACCAGGGTTCCGTTCCAGCACGCTCCCTGCAGCTCGCTGGACAGTGCGCTGGCCGTCGTTTTGCGTGGTGGAGTGACCGTGGGCGCCTGACTCCCTTAATCTCACACATGGGTAGCTTCACGTGTGCAGCTGTGATTAGCGCCCATTGACACCGCCGCAGCAAGGTCCTCTTCCGGATCTCACGATTTCGGCTTGATTTCGACCATGCTCCCCCACTAATATCTGCCGAATTCGACTGGCGTTTAAATTTCTCCTTTGGCTCTAATCTGAAACAAGAGGCATCCCGAAATGAAACACACACAAGAACAATGTGGCATATGTGCGATCTGTTCAATGCTGACGTTTTTGACTGAGCTTTTCACAGGACATCCCTTTGCTCCGGACCTGCAGCTCGCACGGAGTAGATCACGGGCAACTGTTCTAGGCGCTGGCCTTGGGCTTCCAATCTGAGAACTCGAAATGCCCATTTTCTTACTTGGCCCGTGAAGTGGGCTAGCGAGTGTGCAGGGCTCAGAGACCCTAAATGTATTCGCGATTGAGTCTATTCAGACAGCCCTTATCGCGGCATGCGGCTTACTGCACCCAGAAAGGCCAAATGTGACGTCGGGGGATACTGTTTGTTCGATGCAAGTTTTGGCCGTGATGCATTGTGGTGAATAATTATAAGCCTAGACATCGGTTCCTCGCTCAACGGATTAACTTGGGAGAACTCAAATGACGTCCGTCTCATTGTGAAGTCGTGGCACCCCAATCACGTTCAATTCGATCAGGCTCGGATCGGCTACGGTGACATATAAAAAACTATATGGATTTCGGACTCTCAGGTTGGCCCCCTGCATACCTGAAGTCCACATTCAAAATGCCCCCCCGACCAGAAGCCCAGCTCAACTGTAATTCTTGTGGTATACGCTAAAGCACTCGAAGTCTTATGCTCTCTTTACAGATAAATTGCCCTCGACTATTCAGTCTATACAAGATGGCTGGCAGCAAACCTCCCAAAGTGTGGCAATCATAGTTGAGCGATAGTTTTACCTCTTTCTTTCGCGTTTTAACAGATCCAACATCATGTAGTCTGCACTGTTAGCAGTAGTTTCAGCATTGCTCTTGATTCCGATGAAGGTTGGAGGAAACGATTTTGCACAAAGTCGATCTCAGCAGGATGCAAGGCTTGCGTTGACTATCCTGTCCTACGCTTCTCTGATATTCAACATAAGTGCTTGCCTCAGCTCCTTTATTCTCATCGATGAGCTCGGCGAAATACCATTTCGTGCAGCGTCAAAGCGCCAGCCATTTCTACCAAGTGCGGGATCAATACAAGGAACGCCGGATCAGCTCCTCCGTCGCTATGGAGCGCGCAGCCTCTGGACCGCGGTCGTGATTTATTGTGAATTTCATCTTTCTTTCCGAATTTCGACGTCTCCTCACGAATTTTTTGACAACGCAGGGATAATCTCCTTTTTATTGGCATTAATTTCCATGCTTGCACAAATTGGCCTCTATGTCTGGATCCAAGAGGAAAGAGCCGTTCAAATTGCCATATCCTGCTTGCTTGGCTTTGCGGCTCTCCCAGTTCTGTTCATTGGCACTTTACCCTGCTTGTCCCTGAGGAGAGGAAGGTAAGGGTTAACGATCCTCACTGGAAATAGCCATTGATCAATGCGAACCAGTAATACAGCCATTCATGGACCCCCTGTTCTTGGAAGGCAAAGGTACCTCAGCGGCGCGTCGGGTGGCTCACAGCCCTTTTCGGCTGAATCTCTCCCAATCCCCCCCAATATATCATCATTCGGGTTGCCAGCGACCGCCATGTAAACAGATAACAGCTGAATGATCCAGAACGATATCGTCTTGAAGATCCGGAGAAGCACCGCGTTTCTCTCAGTAATTTCAAGTTGTACCCAGATAGGCCAGGACACTATATGCCTCTCCTTTATATCATCTATGACTCCATTTCTCCCCAGAGAACATTCACAATCGCGACAAGACGTAATCGACTGTGTGGGTCTGGGTTCAGGTCAAGGACTCAGAGCCTTGTATTCCCAGAGCCCCCCCTATGAGTCTTGACTTTCCCCCCTTTCCGGGTCTCTGTAGACACGTGTTCCTTCTTTCTTGATAGACAGGAGTTCGCAACACCAGTCGTGGACATTCTCTGATATCACTGTAGAAATTACCCTTAGGTCGAGCTTCTATTTACCACAGCCTGACATGCTCATGTGAACTCAACGAATGTCATCGGTTATACTATAGCTGAGGTCTGAATATTTAACGATCCGGTGTTTTTCAAGGTCAAAAAAGCTCAGGTACGCTAACCCACTGTCGGCATCCGACTCCTCTAATGGCTCGCGGCATTTCGCTGTCCCTTCCACTCCTTTATCTCGCGCTTCTCTGTACCTCGAATGTGTTCAACATCGCGGCAGCTCAAGGCACGGAGGCCGACTGCAAGCCTCGCGCGAATCTCCCAGAGGTTGGCGAATGCATTGTAGAGAGTGCGGACGATCCGAGAGTCGATGACTCTCCAGCCATTCTGGCTACCTTCCAACGGTGCTCCTCTAACTCTGTGATTCGCTTTTTACCGACCAACTATACGGTGCACACCCCCATCTCCCTGATCGGCCTGCGTATGGTCTATTGTTTTACCATTACCGTTCACAAACTGACACCTATTTATATGCAGAGAAAGTGAAGGTTCTGTTCTACGGTAACTTCTTACTCCCCGATAGCATCTCCGAAGTTCAGAGTGCAATCAACACCACTCAGAATCCGCCATCTGTTCGTTGTCGTCCTGTCCACTGCTTTGTTGTCGAATTGTCACTGAGTTTTGGCATCGTTACAGACATACGCCACACCGTGGATCTACATCCAAGGATCGGACGTTTCCATAGAAGGATCAACACAAATTGAGTATGGTCGATTCTACGGATTCGGCGAGCAGTGGTGGCATTCTGGTACTCGAGTGAGTAACTCAGTTATTGATATCAATTTGACACTCTTGCACGCCATCCTCAATTGATATACTTTATCCTAGACCCTTCGACCTCAGCTAGCAACGTTCAACGTAACAAACGGATTCTTGAGCAACCTCAAGGTTATCAAGCCTATTGCCTGGGGCTGGAATCTTCCTGGCCAGAATATTAGGGTGGAGAACCACTTCGTTGATGCGAAACCGGACAATGCGACTCGGGATGATACTCAGAGTTTTCCTTTCAATACGTACGTTTCTAACGTTTCTGTCTTCGAGAAGTACTGAACCAGAGTTACCCAGGGACGGTAAGTCGGTATACTCTCGAGCCGGAGGAAGACTAAGATTGGGCCTCTACTTGCGCTATACTACAAGGCTTTAATGTCTCCGGGCAAAACATCACCATCGACGGGTAAGTCGCAATCTTTCTGGACAGAGTAGGCACAAGGCCTGAGGGTTTAAAGATACCAAGGTGATAATGGGGACGACTGTGTTTCTGTGATCAACGGAGCACGAGATGTTGTCGCCCAAAACGGGATTTGTGGGTTCTCTTCTCATGGGCTTTCAATTGGCTCTCTGGGTAGGAACGGGGCGGAGCACACAGTCCAAAACGTCCTTTTCAAAAATTGGACGATGGAAGGAGCTGTCTATGGCGCTCGGGTGCGTGCTCACCATTTCAATTTTTTCTTCTTTCATTCATCTAAAGGAGGCGCGATTTAGTTCAAGAGCTGGACAGGGGGGCGTGGATTCGCCCAGAACATTACCTGGGAAGATATCACTTTGGTGAACGTTTCCACTGGAATATTCGTCACACAGAAGTAGGAAACTTCCGCTCAAGCTCATAAGAAGCTTACTCTAACGATTGCTTTGCTGTTCTTCAGCTACTATGACCAGGTGGGCCGCACTCGCACCGTTGAATGGAAGAAACAGCCAGATCGACATCTCACCATTCCTTTTTCAGGACAAGGGACCTCGACCTGACAACACGAACCAAACCAGCACCAATATCAGAACTTTCACTTTCAAAAATATCGTAGGGTCGTTGGGAACGAATTGGAGTGGGTGTTTGGGCGCCGTTTCAAGCTTAAACTCGCGCTGACCTCACGTTGCAGCGGACGGCTCGTGCATCAGTAATCCATGCTGGAACTACGTACCCGGTCTAGATGAGCCCAAGGCAGTCATTTTGGACCTGTATCCCGGGACAGGCAAGTTGAACACCAATTCGAGGTTGTAGCCAGGCTGACTCCCATGCCTTAGCCTCGGACATATCACTTCAGGACATTAATATTCATCCCTTCAACCAACCTTCTCAGACAGCTAATGTCCTGTGTGATCCTGCGGCACTGGGATCCGGAGAGCAAGACGTTTTGGGCTTCCAATGCACAAACGGACCGTTCCAAGCGACGGAGGTCGGAGCGAGGTCCTCCAGCAGCGCATGCCGATCAGGAAATCATATTTCTTTGTTTGGATTCGGTATTATGCTGGCCGCCAGCGTCTCCTTGCCCATCCTTCTCTTCTAAAGCTTGGACATATATTTCTCCATTTACTATCTGTAAATTTGTGCGTATTAGCATGCAGTATACCCTTAATTATGGACTCAAAGTTAGCTTCTCCTCTCCTGAGCTATCAGCGGCGGCTGGTTGTTTGGAGGCCAAACAGTCACCCACACATTTTAAGCTGAGTGGCTTGGCACACATCATAGACTCTTTACCGTCTTCCTTACCGTAAAAATCGCGCACAGTGAGGATTACGACCCTCTGACCGCCTAAACCTCGTCTCTCCTTCCCATTACGCTCATTTCCACCTCACAATGAAGTATTCCGGCTTATTGTTGGCCAGCGTGTTGCCATTCGCCATGGCGTACGAGTACCGAGTCGGCGTTGGCAAGGATGAAACCACAGGGTATGTCGAGATGTACATGAAGTGTTTCATGGAGCCTCATCTTCATACTCTCAAACACTTCCAGGCGTAAGGGGATGGGCTTCGATCCTTCTGTCATCCATCCCTCGGCCGGCGATACTATTGCGTTCGAATTTCGCAGTGGGGTCCACAGTGCCGTTCGTGAGTGCTCTAAACTCTACACGCCCACAACGCACACTCACACCGTCTTTCCACGATCTCCAGAATCTTCCTTCGACAACCCATGTGTTGGCAATGGCGGGTTTAATTCTGGTGTTCATACGGTACGAGCAAGGGCGGTTGACCACGAGCCTCTAGATCTGATTCATCTCGCGGCAGGTCTCCGATGATCTTGCGGTCGACGCCCCAGGTCTGCCAATTGTCAGAGTGACCGTCAACGACACCGAACCTCTATGGTATGTCACTTCTCGAATTCAGCTCTCCGATCTACCTTGCTTAACGTCCCCGTCTTGATAGGTTCTTTGATGAAGCTGGGGGCCTCTGCCACCAAGGTGCTGTCCTCGCCGTAAACCCAACTGCAGCCCAGACTGCCACCATATTCAAGGAGAATGCGGCTTTGCCGCCTAAGCCTGCTTCGTCGAGCTCTTCCCCTCCCTCGACGACGAGCACCAGCACTTCCACGGCGAACGATAGCGCTACAAGGCCTGACAGCTCTGCCAGCGGCCTCGCCGTCTCTGGGTGGCTGGCTACTGCTGCAGGCGTGGTTCTCGGTGGGCTTTTCATGTAACTTTGCCGCACCTCCACCTCTTGTTGGTGCTCGGATCGCGTCACTTTACATTACCCACACCCTTCCAATACTCCGTGATTTTGAATCATACTTCTTTTGTGACTGACGTATGAAAAGCCTCGCCACGACTCATTCACGCGCTGCGTCGCACCTAAGTTTGGCTGCGTGCGAGGAAGGCAGAAGCCCCCGGCCATCGGATATGTACTACATAGTCACTGTCCACATTGCGTTTAATGTGTGCATCCACTCGCGATCGTCTCGTTGCCAGGCCATCCAAAAGCACCTTTCCGCAAGGTCACAAGGGAGGCAAGCGAAGCCCAGGCCGTCCATCGGCTTCGGAAGGTTAGTTCGGTTCAGAAAGGCGGGAGAATCCGAAGTAAAATGTTATTGGATGAGCACCCGTCAGCAGTAACCTGGTATCAGTATAAAGAGCTGGTATCAGTGGAGGAGCTATAAGCGACTTCCAAAGCTGAGCGCTGAGCCTTAGGTCATAAAAAGACACATAGATGAACGAATGCACACGGTGATATATCGATGGAGAGAGGATGTCGATGATGTCAAAACAAACGACAATGAATGGATGCTTGTAAATGAATGAAAGTAGTCGTAATACATCTCAGGCCAATGGAATAAGGTTATCATCAAAAAGAAGTCAAAGGTTAAAAAAAAAGAGTCGCAAAGAACTAGACAGAAAGCTAGAAGCACTCGCTCAGCGAAGGGGAGAGACACGAATGAAATGAAGAAGAAAGGTTAATGAATGACCACCGGACCTTCTCTCTCTCGGCCTCCCCGCCAATCAATAACAGGGGAAAAGGAAGAAGGAAGGGGTCACTACTCCTTCAAGTTAATGCGACTGTCCCCGACAGGTAAAGAAAAGCAGAATCGGGTATGAAAGTGTACGGGCTTTTCAAAATTCCAGCAAGCTGCTTAGAAGGCGAACTTGGCAGACCTAGGTCTCACAGCAGCAGTCGACGTTGACTCGGCCGCTGCGCTCGAAGCTGTCGATGCTGCCCCCTTCCCGGCTCCTCCTCTCACTCTTGACGAGGCAGCTGCTGAGGTGGAAGCTGCTGCTGAGCTCGATGCAGAAGTGGTCGCCGCAGCTGTACTTGAGGAAGCCGCTGCGCTCGTGGAGGCGGATGCTGCAGCCGACGAGGTTGCACCTTTGCCACCCTTACCACCCCTCACCCTGGTAGAAGAGGCGGCGGACGAGGTAGCAGATGCTGATGCTGACCCGGTGACAGAGGCGGTGGCTGATGCAGATGCAGATGCGGTACCAGAAGCAGTCACTGATGCTGAGGCGCTCTCAGAAACGCTGGCGGTAGCGGTGGCCGATACACTCTCGGAAACGCTCGCGGTGGCAGAAGCGGTGGCAGTGGAAGCAGGGGCGGAAGAGATGTCTTCGCCTACGAGGTTGTTTCCATTACCAGTTCCGGGGATGGGTTGGCCGTTAGCAGTGACGGTGAACTGAAAGAAAGATCCATCAGTCTGGATAAACTGTAATCAACTAGATATTGAACTTACGTAGACCATATCGTCGAGAGAACCGTGCTGGGCCACAGGAACAATGACGGGCTGATGGTTGGAAGCGGTGTTGATTGAGGCCAAGCGGTAGAAACCAGCTGGGAGACCATCGGTGACATCGGCGGTAAGGACACCACCAGCAGCAGCAGCGTTCAATCCCTTGAAGAAGGCGAACTCCTTGGGGTTGGTAGGCTGGCCCGATTCAAGAGTGGGAATCTTCTCGATAACGACGTGAGAGTGACCCTGGATTTGCCCTTGGCCGTTCAACTGCTGGGGAGCAGCGAAGTAACTGGCCTGAGCGTTGGTGAAGAATCCAGTCTGCATGCCCCTGATGTTCATCTCGACGGTGAAGCGGGTGTTGGCCCTGATCGTAGCAAAGTTCTGAGGGGACTTGAACTTCGAAGATGGCATGTTGTCGATCGAGGGGATGGCACCAATGGGAGTAGGGTTGCAGGATCCGGTGGTGATTTGCTTTCCATTGGTAATGGGAGCGTTGACGGTCAAGCAGAAGTTGATGAAGTTGTTCGTTGAGGTCAACGACCTGACTTGGCCTGCAGCAGGGACATCCTGGCCATCGTTGGCGAAACCTCGGGCGACAACAGCAGGGTTGAGAGCTAAAGTCGAAGACGTCAGTAATCTGTGAACTTTGTGAATGGCGGCGTATGCGTACTGAGCGACGTCTGGGGGTGGCGCTGGTGGAGGCGTTTCTGCAGGAGGCCTCGGTTCTATTGGCTCGGGTGGTGGAGGGGAGGGAGGCGGGGGAGCGTCGGCAGGTGGGGAGGGCGGATGGGGTGTCGGTGGAGTTTTAGGCGGGCGATACTCCCCCCGCCGAGGAGCCCAACGGTCGCCCTCGTCTCTCCGTGTCCATTCACGATTGTCATACGGCCGGTAATGTCTATCATCGTCGTGTCTCCGATAGTCTCGAGACTCTCTATGTCGATCGTATCTCTCTCTTGAGCGCGACCGTTCCTTGGTAAGGGGGCTGAAATTGGAGTCAGGCCGATGTCTGTCCCTGGAACGCGACCGGGAACGAGAATGGCGGCGAGGAGAGAGAGGCGACCTCCGACCTCTATCACGATTTCCAAAGCCTTGTCCCGGCTCCCAATGATCTCCACCTCTCGGCCTCGCCTCGTTTCGTGGTCGTCCTCTGTGGAAGTCGTCATCCCTGTCCTTCCTTGGAGGTTCAGACGACGTTGACGGCGCCAGGACATTGAAAGGCTGGATATTCGCTTGTTTCGTGTCCTTCTTCTTGAATGGATATTGGATCTTCGCAATGGTCCTGTTACCCACGGGCTTCGGTGGTAAGCCATGCTGATGCAAGGGAGCTGGGGCTGGGGTCGAGGAAGGGTCGTCGACCTCGCCCTCCTCTAGCGACGGCGTCATTGCTGTTCGCTTGTGAGACCTGCTCCTCGACGGCGAGCTTGATGCCTGACGCTTTTGGGAAAGCATCGTAGACGGTGCTGGAGAACGAGGGAGGAACTTGAAGAGCCTCAGCCTTTCCAGTTAATGAATATTTGATTATGTAATTGTCCTTCATAATAAGCAGGCTACTCCCACGCTAGCAGGCGATCGTTGCCAAAGATCGCCTCGGTTACCCTTTGTTCATACAAAACACCGTCGTCACAGTATTCACAATTTCAATGACTCTATCACCGACCAACCCGTTGTTCTAGACTCCCTCTTACATATCTTTCTCAGTACGCCAAGAAAGCAGTCGGAAATCAGTTCAGGAAGGCCCTTTCGCTTCCTATTCAATGCTTCGGACTTCTTCTCCAGCCGCAAACCTACGATAAAACTTGTAACCGGGAGCGTATTTGGTGATCTCTAAACTTACCAGGTTGACGAGGCTGGGGGCCCCTTTCCAGAAGGTCAGCGGACTGGTCAATGCCGACCTCAGAACCACACACACCCGCACACACATGCACACTTGTGGGTAGCCTTCTCGGAACTTTGACTCAGACCAGACAAGAAGGCCTATACAAAGCATCCCGATTTGGTTGGCAGCCACTCCATTAGTACACCTGCCTCGTGTGTGCGCCATTATAAGTCGAAAGGACAGCAGTGGCATGTCTTTCATTCTTTCCCTTCCTTTTGCTTCTGAACGTCTTCCCCTCCCAGATGCCAATTTGCCAAAATGTTCTTACCTCTGGCACCTGCTCGGTGCCGGCGTGCCCTTTGGATCATGTCATCTTCTCCTGCGACACTTGCAATTTCTTCACGCCAAACCAAAGCGGTCTCGATGTGCATTTGAGGTCGAAACGCCATCGTGTCACCGCTGAGGGTCGCAATCAAACCTACCACTGCTCACTGTGTGATGTGAACGTTGTTGGAAGCTGCTGGGAAGGGCATGTCCAGGGAGCCAAGCATCGCAAGCGCGCTACGACGCAGGGCGTTGATCCAGCGATCGAGCCTCTTCGTGGTGTTACCAATAGCACCCAAGAGTACTGCTCGGTTTGCAAGTATGCCCTGCCCCACGAAGCCTGGTCACGACACGTATCTGGGTTTAAGCACCTTCGCAAGGAGGCCTTCCTCAGGTACAGGACTGCCCTTGACGAAGCAGAGAAGGACAAGAATAATCTCACTATCGAGGGACCGACGAACCTTGGCTTTTTGGAACCCTCTGTTGCCGCCTCAGGTTTCACCGGGGAGTTTGTGATCAAGTCCTCCGAGCCTTTTGGAAAAACTGTCTTGTCTGAAGTGAGCCTCGTGTCGAATCAAGGCACCGGTCGCCGACTAGTTTCGGGGTGAGATCTGCTGTCTCCTAACATATACATGCATGACTAACACATTTCTTTCTAGCTTCTCCGTTCACTCAGCAACCCTTCGGACCCTGATCACATCCAGATCGCCAATAACCGTCATCTTCAAATTCACACAGAGGTACATCGGTCGATACGATGATCGCATTGAGTTCATATTCGAAGATACCCTTCTCCGCAAGAAATTCGTAATATCCCGCCAATTGCAAGTCGTCATTGGTAGCGAAGCCGACCACGCTGTTTTGAGGCCTGTAGCGCCTTACGTTCCCCGCGAGCGGAAGGCCCGCACGCCTGAAACCACCGTTGTCCCAGGAATCGCTCCCTCTGCCACCAACGCTATACCCTACGTGGTTAAGCTTCCGCGGGCTCCCATCCCAAAACATCTTCTCGATCTTTTGAGTGGCTCGAAGCCACTTAGGGAGCAGATTGCTGATGTTCAGAGACTCTATATTACAGGGCCTTTGTCAACCAGAACCTATGCCAGGCGTTTCAAGCATCTCTTGTGGATTGAAGAACACCGAACTGAGTAAGTTTCTCCAAGCCTTTCACCGCGATAATCCGTTTTGATTGGCGTCTTCACAGGTCTGACCTCGAGCGTTACGATATGAGTGACGTGACACTATCGCGACATAACCAATTCTATTTGTCAGTCTCTTGAATCTCTCATCGTCACCTCTTTCTCATCAAGAGCTTTTCGACAGCCTTGGGATCCCAGGACTCGCTGAAAAACGTCCAAGCGTCCTCGTCGGTAAGTCCGCGTCCCAACTATGATGCATGCACGATTCTCAACTTGCGACTCTCCATCATTACACAGGGGATCGCATGCTCGTTCAACGACAAGGCATCGGTGCTTCAGGACACTGGTACGAAGGGCACGTCCACGTCGTTCGACAGAACGAAGTCGGCCTCGTGTTCCATTCGAGCTTCGGTGGCTGGACGGCTTCACAAAAATACAATGTCCGGTTCAAGCTTAATCGTATCGTGTTGAGGCGCCAGCATCAAGCCCTCGATTCCGCTTTCGAAGAAGAGAGGGTCCTCTTCCCGACCCAGGCACATGTAGAAGATGTGGCCATCACTCGCCGAATATTGTTCATCAACTCTCTTATCGCAGGCAACCCGCGACAGCGTGAAGCTGTTCAGACGATCGTGCATCAGCAACCTGGATCCCCTCCTTTCGTCGTTTTTGGGCCGTACGTCTTTACTCCTCTCGCCAAGTACTCCTACTGATACGCTCGCGTTTTTATGTAGACCTGGCACAGGAAAGACGGTAACCATCGTCGAAGCGATTCGCCAAATCCTCCGCACCCATCCAACAGCCCGCATCCTAGCCTGCGCACCAAGCAACTCCGCCGCAGATCTCATCGCCGAACGGCTCTCCGCAGGCCTCACGCCCAACGAGCTATTCAGGATGTACGCTCCCTCTAGGTCCAAATCACAAATCCCCGACACCCTGAATCAGGACTACACCTACACCTCTGCGGATGGACACTTCAGCGTTCCGCTCATGGCGAGGCTGAAATCCTTCAGGGTGGTGGTTGCGACCTGCGTAGCTTCGTCGATGCTCTCAGGAGTTGGGATGCCCAGGGGGCATTATAGCCATATCTTCATCGACGAAGCTGGACAGGCTACCGAACCTGAAGCCTTTATTTCTATCAAGACTCTCGCTGATCCCAGGACGAATGTCGTGTTGAGTGGGGATCCGAAGCAGTTGGGACCGATTATCCGGTCGAGCATCGCGAGAACCCTTGGGCTGGAGACGAGTTACCTCGAAAGGTTGATGGCAAGAGAGGTTTACGACGAAACAGCTGGGCACGGGAAAACGTAAGTTCTAACTTTCCCTTCTTTCGCTCTCACCCCATAACGATGATGTTTTGCTAACAATGTTGCTTATATCAGCGTCGTCAAACTAACGCAAAACTTCCGATCTCATTCTGCTATCCTCAAATTCCCCAACGACCAATTCTACTCGGGGGATTTGGAACAATGTGCACCCAGTTCGAGCATCAATACATACCTGTCCTCTCCCTTCCTGGCAAACCCGAAATTCCCGGTGGTCTTCCATTCGGTGTTGGGGAAAGACGATCGAGAGGCATCTTCGCCGTCTTTCTTCAACATTGACGAGGCGCTGGTGGTCAAGTCGTATGTGCAGCAGCTGAAGGAGACCAGGGATAGGAGGTTTAGGACGAGTGAGTACTCGGTTTTTATCCGTTCTGACAAGTTTTACCTGGGTTTCTTGTTTGTCCTGTGAAATACGAATACTCATTGACGGATATTTAGATGACAACGATATCGGAATCATCGCACCGTACCACGCTCAATGCCTCAAACTGCGCACCACATTAAGAAGTGTTGCAGACGGGATCAAGGTTGGGTCTGTCGAGGAGTTCCAGGGTCAAGTACGTATATTTACTTTTACCCCAGCATAATAGTGGTATCCCAAGACTAATGACTAATAACTACAAAAGGAACGCAAGGTTATCATGATTTCGACCGTACGAAGCAGCAAAGACTTTGTCGACTATGATTTGCGACATACTCTTGGCTTCGTAGCCAACCCTCGGCGGTTCAATGGTAAGCACCCATCCCTTCACATCCATTACTCCTTCTAACCATGTAACCTACCTCCATAGTTGCCGTCACCCGGGCCAAAGCTCTCCTCATCGTGATAGGCAACCCCCACGTTTTGTCTCTCGACCCACTCTGGCGTTCCTTCCTTAACTACATTTACCTGAACGACGGCTGGGTCGGGCCTGATATCCCTTGGGACCCCCAGGCTCCCGTGGATCAGCAGGGTGGGTACGATGCCAACGTTAGGAGTGCTGCGGAGGTCGATATGAACGAGTATACGAGAAGAATGGAGGAATTGGTCGGGGCGGCGTCAGGCGAGCAGGAAGGACAAGAAGGGATGGATGTAGACGCGAACGTTGATCGCCCTTGGAGGGATGTCGAGTAAAGGGAATGCTGTAGATGACTGTCCCGCTCCGTTTCTTGCACACTAATTCACCACAAATACTTTTGAACGTACAGAATTTTAGACCTGTGTACATATCGTTGACATAAAGATCGTCTTAAAAATTGAATGTAATTTACATTGACTGGATCTGGAGATCGTCCCGTGAGTGATTGTTCAAAATTATGGGTACCTAAAACCTACGCCGCTCGGAATCATTGATCATACCCGTACAGTCACTGACTGTCACTGCAAGAAAGGAGGTGGTTCTGCGAATCGTGACATAGTGCGGTAATGTGACAGACATATTGACTTTCGCAGTGTTTATCCCATACTGTGACCGGCTGGGACAGCCCTGTTAAATGGGTCTTTGTTTCTTTCCTTTGTCTTCTTCTTTGCAAGGTGCTTCATAGACTAAATCCCGAGATACATAAATTATGCCGCTGTGATAATCTGTGTATATCCTTTGTTGAGCCAATATTTTTGATGGAAATACGGTGAATACTTAAAGGAAACATGGGCCGATGGCTTCATCGTGCCTCCGGCAAAGATAAAGCTACCGTAGGACCACAAAAGTCAATCTGTCTGTCACAATGCCGGACCTCTGTCACGGTCTGGAAAAGCCCCTCCTTTCTTACAGTGTGTACGGGTATTCACCCAGGATTGTTGCCCAATTGCCGTCGATTGAAGCCAATCCTAACGTCGATGTCTTCTCTGCGCTTGTCCTCCAAATTATTCAGTAGTTGGTAATCGCGCGATACAGGATCTTGGTCTCAATCAAAGTCAATATTAGTGCTTGATAGGGACAATGTCTTCCCATTTGTTCTTCCACGAACAAATACCCCATTCTTCTTCCTGGCTTCGCTGTTCGCAAACGTTCAGCAAACTCCCCATACCCAGCACTACCGAGAGTGGCAATTTTGGGCCTGATCAATCAGCGTCTCACAGATCTTGAGGATTGATATTCCCTAGAAATGTTACGATGCTTATCCTGAATCGGCGGTGGTGACTCTCTGAGATGTCGTATTCATCACTTGGAGGGTCTCATAAGAACAATAAGCTTCCTTTTCATCGTGCTGAAGCTATTGAGGTCCGATGCCTCGTCCCGCAGCATACGATGCTGTAAATGAACCACCCCGCAGCTGATCTTAAGACACCTCGGCGAAGCTCCACCTGCCGAGTCTCAATACCTTAGTATAAACTTTTGGGCTGTTTATCGAGATCGATGTGGTCGCTATCTATGATGGCGAGCAGACTGCTCGGAGCTCGACGGGTGGGAAAGCTGTCCGATCCAAGACCAGATCTGGCATGCTAACAAGCGCCCACCCCTTTGTTTCTCTACTCTTCTTTGCAAGACTTCAGCTTATTCTTGTAGCCTTGGGCTCTGTCAATTGAAATAAATGGATGTACGAACACTCAATACTTTTCTTTTGGACTGCTGATACTTGCACCATGCGATAAACGTCAACATTCAAAACGTCGGCTGTCATCGCTAGTGGACCGTCACAGTATTCATAATTCCAAAGGCCCTATAAGCGACGAAAGGCTCTTCTGGACTTCTCGTGTCTACCTTCCTATAGATTTTCTTCAACATGAACAAGGAAATCATTTGCAATAGGTCCAGGAAGGCTCATCGAATAATAAAGCTATGGCTTCTCGCTTAGTCCGAGTCGAAGTCCGGAAAACATCTCCTTTTCATCATAGAGAAACGAAGTTGGAGACGAAGAACATCCGCAGGGTTGAATAGAAAACTAAGGTTTGTGCTTTCCTCCATTCAATCCGTCCCGATTTCCCGTGTATTAGCACACCCGCCTCGTGTGTCTGCCGTTATAAGTACCCAGGACAGCGGTGGCATGCGTTGTACCTTTCATTCCTTCCCTTTGCTTCTGTGTCTGAAGATCCTCCCCTTCAGATGCCTATTTGCCCAAACAAATTTGATTCTGGCACTTGCTCGGTGCCGGCGTGTCCATGGAGCCACGACGTACTCCCTTGCAACGTTTGTAATTACTTCACGACTACTCAACGGGTTCCACCTCAGGCAGGAGCGAAGCGTGTCACGTGCAGGGCCAAGAGGGCCTTCTCCTCAACGGTCGGAAGCCCCTTCTTAGAGGGGTATTGCCCGAGCAGTATCCCTCTATAATCCTAATTTGGAACGGTCAAAAAATCAGGAACGTCGAGCAGTTCGCCGAAGTGTTCTGGAATCTGCATGGCAGATTTCCGATTGTTGGCAGATTCCGAACGGAGC